>JAABKJ010007545.1:24769560-24894558 GCA_011634705.1 Andricus grossulariae | reverse complement strand
AAAAATCAAATACTTGAACTTGGAGTAGAAAAATTAGTTTCAACACAAAATAAACGAATTTTGAAAAAATTAGTTGAATTTTCTAAAAAATGCTTGAATTTTCAACTAAAAAAGATCAATTTTTAAACAAAATTAGAATAGTATAAATTTTAATTTACAAAATTATTTTTCCATACAAAAAAATTCAACGATATAATTAAATTTTCAACCAAATAATAACATTTTAAACCAAAAATATGAATAATTTTCAAGCAAGAAGATTTATTTTAATTTATCTTCCATCGACTTAAAATCAGTAATTGCAAGTAACTGATTCAGTTGAATTTTCAACCCAAAAATATCAACTTTAAACAAAAAAATAATTTTTAATAAAATAGTAGGATTTTCAAGAAAAGCAGATTGATTTTTAAGCAGGATTGCAGTTTTATTGAAAAAAAAATTTCTACGAGAAAAAATTAATTATAAAACTAAAAGGCAAATTTTGAATAAAATAGTTTGATTCTCAACAAAGAATTATTTGAGTAAAAAGCTGTATTTTAATGAAAAAAAAAGAATTTTCAACCAAATCCATGAATCTTGATCAAAATAGTTAAATTTTTATTTAAGAAACATACATTTTTAACAAAAAATGGAATTGGTTAATTTTCAGTTTAAAAATCAATTTTTAACGAAAAAACAAATTGTGAACAAAATATTTCAATTTTAAAAAAAGAGGCGAATTTTTAACCAATAAAATGATTTTTTATAACAGTAGTTGAGCTTTCAACCACATATTTAAATTTCCCACAAAAAAGATGAATTCTCAAATGAAAATCCACTAGTTCATATTTCAACCAAAAAGATTTTAATTCTGAATAAAAACCAGATGACTTTTCAAACAAAAATGACACTTTAAAAAAAAACGAGTTCAATTTTAAAGCAAAAAATGAGAGGCTCCTAAATATTTTTAATTTTAAGTAACATGGTGCAATGCTTTATCTTTTTTCTTTCTTGCTCCTTTTATGCGTTCTACACAAACAAATCAAAAAATTTAATTTTTAGAAGAAGCCTCAAAATTTACTACTATGTGTGTCCAAGTGCAGTTTGGCTAATGTAGATTTTTTTAAATCAAAGAGAATCTGCTCGTCATTCATCATCGCGGCCCGTCACTGATTCGAGCAGCCACTCACAAGTAATATGGTGCAATGTTTCCTTTTTCCCTTTCTTTTTTCTTTCTATTTTGCTCCTATTTATACGTTCTACCTCATGAAATAAAAAATGCTGTGTTTAGAAGAAACCGCGAAATTCACTACCTTTCTAGAAGGAAAATATGAATGTGCACATCATTACGTATGTCCAAATGCCGCATTGCACATAATGTACATTTTGTTTTCAAATCGAAGAGAAGCTGCTCGTCAATCTTCATGGCGGACCGTCACTGATTCAAGGCGCAACTCACAACTAACATGGTGCAACGATTTCTTTTGTTTGTTTCTTTACTTTTTTTTCTTGCTCCTTTTATATGTTCTACCCCAAAAAATAAAAAAACTTTATTTTCAGGAGAAACCTCAAAATTTATTACTACGTGTGTCCAAATGCAATGTGGCAAATATACATTTTTTTCAAATAGAAGAGAATCTGCTCGTCAGTCTTCATAGCGGCCCGTCACTGATTCGACGCGCCACTCACAAGTAACATGGTGCAATGCCTTCTTTCTTTCCCGTTACTCTTTTGATTCTATTTATAAGATCTGTATCATGAAATTCAAATTTTCAATTTTCAAAAGAAACCTCAAAATGCCATCTACCTTGCCAGAACAAAACATGAATGTGCACACGATTACGTGTGTCCAAGTGCCGTGTAGCACAAATATTTTTTTCTTAATTGAACAGAATCTGATTGTTAGTTTTCCTGGCAGCCCATCACTGATTCGTTTCGCCACTCACAAGTAACATGGTGGAGGGCTTTTGTTTTTTCCCGTAACTCTTTTGCTCCTGTCTCTCCCTCTCACTTACTGTCTTCTTTTACGTAAGATTGCGAAGGACAAGTTGCTGCAACCAAGAGACTTACGTATGGCTTAGACACTTCGTATACGTCTTTCAGCATCTCTCCATATATTCTGACCATATATTCTCTCTCTCTCTCTCTCTTTTTTTTTCTTTCTCTCTCCCCCCTCCCTCACGCTCTCATAAGGAATTAAGTTGTTCTCTAAAAAAGTAATGAAGCTCTCACGGATCTGGACCCTGGAGCTCCAGATCGCCGTGAGGTACCGTGTCTAAAACGATATATATCTAAGAGGCTGCGGTGGTTCCTCGCCATGGGGTGGTCCAAAATGTATGTGATAGTTTTTTTATACAACGAATATCTTCGTTCATTTTTCAAATAGATTTTTAAATTAATAAGCATGAGAATTGTTTGATTAAATGGGTATTTTGAAAAATTCCGTATCAAATTTCATATTAGGGGAAAAGAGTGCCTGAAATTGCTCAAATTTTGGACTAGACACCTTATGCTATCCGATATGTAAATGTGTTACATGTATGTGTTGTATACCTTGTGATGTATTAAATTAAATTTCGAGCGCTCTTAATTCTCATGATTTCAAGTAGAAATATTAGATTTTCAACGATAGAATGTTTTTTCAGCAACGAAAATCAATTTCCAACAAAAATTAATTTTCAATAAAAGAGATGAAATATGCACGAGAAGAAATTAATTTTCATTATAATAGACGAATTTTCAAGCATATTGTTTAACTTTGTATTAAAAAGGACTGATTCTTAGCCAGAAACGGAAAACTTAAATTTTCAGTTAAAAAACTAAATATTTAGCTGATAAGAATTTAACTTTCATCCAAAAAGATGAATTTTTAACAAAAATGTTGAATCATCAGCAAAAAAATTAAGTTTTAAGAAAGTGTTTCAACTTTGAACTAAGAAGTTGAATTTTCAACAAAAAAAATCTGAATTCTCAACACAAAATGTGATAGCTGAAACATCAACAAAAAGTAATCTTTATTTTTATTCAAACCCGAATTGTGTTCAACTAAAAGATATAAATTTGCAACGAAATGTGAGAATTCTAAACCACCAAAACATATTATTTTTAATCAAATATTCAGTTGAATTTTAAACAACAAAAAAAGGATCTCAACGCTAGAAAATTAATTGCTTACCAAAAAGAAAAATTTGTAATTTAATATATAAATTTTCGACAAAATAGTAGAATTTTCAAATAAGAAGATAATATTTTCAATCCAAAATGCAAGAGTAATATTTTCAGTTCAAAACATTAATTTCAAGCAGAAAAAAAAAACAAATTCTTAACAAAATAGTTTACTTTTGAACCAAACAGAAAAATTTTAAACTAAAATCATCAATCATTAAAAAAATTGAACAAAGTATCTCGACTTTTAACCAATTTGTTCAATTTTCAACCAAAACGGATTAATTTTCTACAGGAAAAGACGAATTTTCGTCGAAACATAAATTTTCAACTAAATAGTCAAATTTTCAATTAAAATAATTAAAGTGATTTTGTAGAACTTTCAAATTAAAAAAAAATTAATGTTTAAACAAAAAGATTAATTCTCGACCAGGAAAAAAATGAATTTATAATCAAAAATGGAATAGTTATATTTCCAGTTGAACTTTTTTTGTTTTCAATAAAATGATTGAATTTTCGACTGAAAAAGATAAATTTTGATCTAAAAATGGAATAGAAAAATTTTTTTTTTTAAATTAATTTTAAATCAGAAAAACTAATTTTTAACGAGAAAACTAAATTTTCAATCAGAGATGAATTTCGAAATACAATGATAAAACTAATTTTTAACGAGAAAACTAAATTTTCAATCAGAGATGAATTTCGAAATACAATGATAAATCTTCATTGAAAAAAATGAATTTTTAACATATTATTTAAACTTTAGACTAATTTGTTGATATTTAAATAAAAAAATTAATTTATAACAAAACAGATTAATTTTCTAGCAGAAACAAACGAATTTATAATAACAATGGAATTTCCAGTTGAAAAATTTGCTTTTTCAATAAAATATGCATTTGAATTTTCGACTAAAAAAGATAAATTTTTATCCAAAACTGGAATAGTAAAATTTTAAAATAAAATATCAATTTTGAACCAAAAAAAACTATTTTTTAACAAAATAGTTAAATTTTCAACTAGATATGAATTTTGAAAAAGAATGATAAATCGTAAAGAAAAAATGAATTTTTGAAAAATTAGCTCAACTTTCGATTATTTTGTTAAATTTTTTATTTAAAAAAATTAATTTTTAATCAAAAGGATTAATTTTCTTGCGGGAAAAATGTATTTATACCAAAAATGAAATATTTTTCCATTTTTAGTGAAAAATTTGATTTTTTAAGCAAAAAAAAAAAAATTCCCACAAATTAATTTACTTTTCATTTGAAGAGATAAACTTTCAACTAAAATGATGAACCTTTGAAAAAAATTAATTTCCACTCTAATAGTTGCCTTTTCAAGTGAAAAGATACATTTTGAACCAAAAATGTAAAATTTTAGGATTAAAAATCAATTTTTAACAAAAAAAGGGAAGTATCGACAAAATAGTTAAATTTTTAACTAGGAATAAATTTTGTAATAGAATGTCAAATCTTAAACAAAAGAATGAATTTTTAACAAAGTATTTCAACTATCGACTAATTTGTTGAATTTTTGATCAAAAAAATTAATTTTTAACGAAACAGATTCATTTTCTAGCAGAAACATACGAATTTATTATAAAAAATGGAATAGTTATTTTTCCAGTTGAAACATTCAATTATTCAATGAAATATTTAGTTGAATTTTTGACTAAAAAAGATAAATTTTCATCCAAAACTGGAATAGTGAAATTTTAAAATAAAAAATAAATTTTTAGACAAAAAAAGTAATTTTTAACAAAATAGTTAAATTTTCAACTAGATATGAATTTTGAAAAAGAATGATAAATCGTAAGGAAAAAATGAATTTTCAAAAAAGAGGATCAACTTTCGACTAATTTGTTGAATTCTTTATTTTAAAAAATTATTAAAAAAAAGAGATTAATTTTCTTGCAGAAAAAATGAATTTATACAAAAAATGCAATGGGTTTCCATTCCCAGTGAAAAATTGGATTGTTTAAACAAAACAAAAAATGTCAACAAATTAATTTACTTTTCAGTTGAAGAGATAAACTTTTAATTAACGTGAGGAAACTTTGAAAAAAAAATTAATTTCCAGTCAAATAGATAAATTTTCAAGTAAAAATATACATTTTTTACTAAAAATGGAATAGTAAAATTTTAAGATTAAAAATCAATTTTCAACCAAAAAAGAGAAGTATCAACAAAATAGGTAAATTTTCAACCAGAAATGAATTTTGAAGTACAATGATGAACTTCAAAAAACTTCGAAAATGGGAATTTTTAATTCGAGATTTGAGAGCTTATACTTCAACCTAAAAGGATTTTCATTTTAAGTCAAAAACAGTTGATATTGCAACCAAAAAATTGAATTCTTCAACAAAAATGTTTCTACAAAAAGAGTTGAATTGTCAGCCCAAGAAGACGAATTTACCACAAAAAATTAAATTTTAACTTCTTATAAAAATGGTAAACTTTTTAACCAACCATTCAAGTTTTTAACCAAAAACGATAAATTCTAAAACAGAAATATAGCAGTAGATTTTCAACCATTTGATGGATTTTCATATAGGGTTCCAATAGTTAAGTTTGCATTTGAATGAAAAAACGGGAAAAGAACTTTAAAACTTTGTTGACTAAATAGTAGTAGTTAAAATAAATATTGCAGTTTATTTTTAAGACTTATAAAGTATGAAGGTTATAAATCTACTAATTTTGTTTAGTTAATAAACTTAATTTTGCAGTGCACACTTTTAGACTTCTGACTACACACTTTTAAATCCACTTTGAAATCCATTAATGCTACTGTTGCTCTTAAGATTGCTATTTAAGGATTGGACTCTACTCGTATAGGTAATTACGTATATTGTATAGTTAAGAGAACATGAATCATGAGATTTTGCTACTATCATTTGAGTCAATTGTAGAGGAAGGAAACCAGTTTTATATATTTATATATTTATACATGTAAAATTAATGAATTTAAGACCACCTGGTCATCGAGAAACTCATTCTTCTATCCGACGGCGCAAGAAGAAGGACGATTCTCACTGAATTAACATATTTGTTCCCTGGTCTAAAGTACCTGTTGTTCTTTGTTCTCACTGCTACCATCAGTAGCAAACTTGCAGTCTGAATCGCAATTTCAAATACAAACAACCAACAGGATAAATTAATAATAACTGATTATTTATAAGCAAAGAAACGTGATTTTTCATATAATTAAATAAAGAAGGTCTCAATCAGATGATTATATGGTGTAAATTCTAGTGTAAAATGTGAGGTAAATTTATCATTTTTAGGTTTTCATTTCAGAAAAATGATATCCGCTAAAGAAAGGATTGTTTAATAAAGTGATTCTCAAAGATAATACTTTCGAAAAAAACCAAAACATTCCAACAACCTCTAAATCTTAATTTGAAGAAAATGTGTTCATCTTTTTTTTCAATCAAACTAATTTGGGGGGTTTAGCATGAAAAGTGAAGACAAAAATTTGACCGCTCTAGTAGCCATCCATATTTTTCCATATCGGTACTGCAGTACGGTGAGGCGAAATAAAAAAAAGGTGCAAAGTAACGTTTAGACCGCAATGCCTGACTTAAATGAGGTTTTTCAAAAATGATTTGGAATTGACTAAAAAAATTTCAGAATAACCTGCAACTTTCTATCTCTATTCTAAGAGAAAATTGCTGGTACCAATTCATGATTTATTGTATTGGTACTACTATACGGTAGGGAAAAATAAAAATAAACAAGGTTTAAAGAAACATTCAAACCGCTGAAAATTTGTTTAAAAATGATTTAGAATTAAATTGAAAAATTTCCGAAAAAACTGCAACTTTCTATCTCTATTCTGTCAAAAAATTGCTGGTACCAATTTATGTTTTTTTTTGTAGTCGTGCTGCCGTACGCTACGGTGAAGAGAAAAAAAAAACAAGTTCCAAAGTAACCTTTAGATTGCAATTCCTGACTAAAATTAGATTTGCTCAAAATGATTTAGAATTACCTAAAAAAAATTTCCGAAAAAACCGCGACTTTCCACCTCTATTCTGACGAAAAATTGCTGGTACCAATTCATGATTTGTTGCATTGGTACTACCGTACGGTGAGGAGAAATAAAAATAAATAAGGTTCAAAAGAAAGTTTAGACCGCATCAAATACAAAAATGCAGAGCCGAAAGAGAATTGTTGAGAATCTTAAAAAAAAAGATAAAATTGGCCTTTTCTTTGCTACTTGAACTAATATAAATGTTTAAATATACAAAAATGTTAAAATTGTCTTCATAAGATCTTTTTTAAATATCATGCTCAATGATTTACAATAAAAATTACGAAATCAGTCAGGAATTGCGGTCTAAACTTTACTCTGAACCTTGTTTTTTTTTTATTTCTCCCCACCGTACGGCAGTCCCAATAAAAAGAATCATGAATTGGTACCAGCATATTTTCATTCAGAATAGAGATAGAAATTCGATGTATTTTCTGAAATTCGTTTGGGTAATTCTAAATCATTAAAAAAATATATATAATTTTAGTCAGGAATTGCGGTCTAAACGTTACTATCGTATAACGTCTACTATCTCTATTATATGAGAAAATTGCTGGTACCAATTCATGATTTTTTGTATTTGTACTGCCGTACGGTAGCATGAAATAAAAAAAATAGATTGAAAGTAACGTTTGAACCGCAATTCCTGACTAAAATTAGATTTTTTTAAAATGATACCAATCCATATTTTTTTGTATTGGTACTGCCCTACAGTAGGGAGAAATTTAAAAAAATGAGGTTCACAATAACTTTAAGACCGCAATTCTTGACTGCTTTCGAATTTTAATTTATAGAATAATTCAGAATTAAATTTAACAGAAAAAACTGCAACTTTCTATCTCTATTCTGAGAGAAAACTGCTGGTACCAATTCATGATTTTTTGTATTGGTACTGTCGTACGGTGGGGAGAAATAAAAAAAAACAAGGTTCAAAGTAACGTTTAGACCGCAATTTCTGACTAAAATTAGATTTTCGAAAAATAATTCAAAAATAACTAAACAATTTCAGGAAAAACCGCGGCTTTCTATCTCTATTCTGACGGAAAATTGCAGGTACCAATCCATATTTTTGTTTATTGTTACTGCCGTACAGTGGAAAAAGATTTTAAGAAAACGATCTTAAAAATAAGTCTTAGACCGCAATTCTCGACTGCTTCTAAATTTTACTTCTTAGAATAATTCATAATTAAATTTAAAACATTCAGAAAAAACTGCAACTTTCTATATCTATTCTGAGAGAAAATTGCTTGTACCAATTCATGATTTGTTGTATTGGTACTGCCGTATAATGGAGAAAAATGAAAAAAACAAGGTTTGAAGTAACGTTCAGACCGCCATTCCTGACTGAAATTAGATTTTTCAAAAATAATTTAGAAATAACTAAAAAATTTCAATAAAAACGGCGGCTTTCTATCTCTATTCTGATGGAAAATTGCTGGTGCCAATCCATATTTTTATTTATTGTTACTGCCTTACAGTGGAAAGAGATAAAAAAAATATGTTTAAAATAAGTTCCAGACCAGAATTCCCGACTGCTTATAAATTTCATTTTTTAACTAATTCAGAATTAAAATTTCACAAAAAACTGCAACTTTCCACTTCTATTCTGAGAGAAAATTGCTGGTACCAATTCATGATATTTTGTATTGGTACTGCCGTACGGTGAGGAAAAAAAACAAGGTTCAAAGTAACGTTTAGAATGAAATTCCTAATTAAAATTAGACTGTTTTCAAATGATTTAAAATTAACTAAAAAATTTCAGGAAAAACAGCGACTTTCTACCTATATTCTGACGGAAAATTGCTAGCACCAACCCATTTTTTTTTTTGTATTGGTACTGCCGTACAGTGGGGAGAAATGTAAAAACGAGGTTGAAAATAACTTTTAGACTGCAATTCTTCACTGGTTTTGAATTTTAATTTGTAGAATAATTCAGAATTGAATTTAAAGTTGCAGAAGAAACTAGGTTCAGATTAACGTTTAGACCGCAATTCATGACTAAAATTAGATTTTTTTTTAATGATTTGGAATCACCTCAACAAAATTCAGAAAAAACCACGACTTTCTATTTCTATTCTGAGAGAAAATATGCTGGTACCAATTCATCATTCTTTGTATTGGTACTGCTGTACGGTGGGGGGAAAAACAAGGTTCAAAGTAACGTTTAGACCGCAATTCCTGACTGATTTCGGAATTTTTATTTGAAATAATTCAACATTACATTTAAAAAGATCTGTCAAAGCCGATTTCAAAATTTCGGTTTATTCAAACATTTATGTTAATTTAAGTAGCGAAGGAGATGCCAATTTTATGATATGTTTTTAACTTTCTCAACAATTTTCTTATAGCCTGCATTTTTGTATTTGATGCGCACGGATTAGGAGAGGAAGCTTTTTCATTTGTAAACGTAATTTTTATGAGAAAATTGTATTAAAACATGAATAAAATATGGGATTGTGCATTTGAGAAGTATATTTCTGCATTAAAATTACTTTCTTTTACGAATGCACAGTATGAACATTTATGAGAAGAAAAAAATAGTTTTTTCTTCCAATTATATTTAAGACGTTATGTTACCAGTTCTTTTTGCAATTAAGACTTGTAATTTGATATTATTTGTTATTTCATACTCTTACCTAATTTTATAAACAAACAATATTAAAAAATGCACAGTGTTTGCATTTATAAGGAGAATGAAATCGCCATTTCTCTTAATTATACTGAAACTATGTTGAGAATTATGTTTTGTATAGAAGGCGTCTTATTTTATATTATTTGCAAATTTTATAAATAAATAAAATCAACAAATACACAATGTCCACAATCATATGAAAAATAATGATAGTTTATTCTCCTAATAATACTCAAGTTATATTACCATTTGCGTCAGTATTTATAAGGAGAAAAAATTTGTTATTTTTGTTGAATTATACTAAAATTATGTTGCGAATTATGTTTGGGTTGAAGATTTTTCTTTAATATTTTTGGTTGATTTTATAAACAAATTAAATGAACAAATACACAGTATCGGCATTTACAACGAAAAAAAAAGTTTTTTCTTTTAATTATACTCAGGTTATGTTACCAACTATGTTTTGTAAGGAAGATTTATCATTTGATACTACTTGCTAATTTTATAAAAAAAGCTCATATGAACAAATGCATAGTGTTCGCATTATTGGATAAATAATGATTTTTGTTTTTCCCTCTAAATTATTTTGCCAGTGAAATTAAGTGATGCATTCAAAAATGCAGTAAATGTGAACTTCATCCAATATTTTGTTAATAGCAAATAATTAAATCAGGGAATTTATTGAAGATAATGAAGAAAGCTGAGGCAAAAACCTGATTCTCCTTATGTAAGATCAACATTGTAACAAAATCAAATTCAAATTAAGTGATACCAGATGACTTTCATCTTTGTACTTTGTCGTGACCCCTTTCACAAACAGGTATTTAATTCGAGAATAAATCCCATGCTCATTCTTGGATTAAATTTTAAAGATAAATCATTTAAACTACAAGTATTGCAACTTATTATTTTAAATTGCTTTAAAGTTAAAGTTATCCAATTAGTTTAATTCCACTTGGCATGTCCAAAGAGATACTTTATTTTTCCCGCAAGCAGAAATTCTCCTGCACTATATGAATGTGTCGTAACATTGCTAATTGATTTCTCCTCGTAATTTTTTATTTAATTTTATGTCTATCCCTTGTACGAGATCAAACAATTTTCACCATGTTATATTATTATCTTCTATTTATGTATTTATTTAGAGTGTGATTCGAGGATTTATTTGATGCAAATAATTCTTTCCCTCTCTGTAATTTTTTAAAATTATAAGCACGAATGATAGACAGGTATTTTGACGTTAAAAGGAAAAAATAACGAAAGAAAAAATACATAATTTGATTACTCAATATTGCAACATAGTCGTTTTCAAATTGTTATATTCATCAATTTTGTTCGTAAAAAAAAAAGGTTTAGTGTGGCTATTTGCACCCTCAAAGTTATAAATTTAACTATTCCATTCCTAGAAAATTATTCATTAAGGTCTTCTGGATCTAAAAATCAACTTTTGGGATGAATGTTGACCTCTTGTGTTGAAAAATTCTTTTTTTCCCAAGATTCATAATTTTATAATTCATCTCTTTGACTTGTAATTTAATTATTTTCTCGATAAGTATTTTTATTTGTTTGAGAACTACTTTATTCAACTAAAAATGTAACAATTGCATTTCTCGTTGATAACTGATATTTTGAATTGAAAATTGATCTTTTCTAGTTAAAAATCAACTACTTAGTCAAATACTGCATAGCAAAGGGAAAAAATGGATTCTTTCAATATTTTTAAAGCTTATGTGTTTGTCTTACCGAAAATCAGAGAGCCCACTAAAATGTTAATTGATATGTTTTGTTACAATAAACAACTTTCTAACTTGTAATAGTGTTATATTCGGAACTAAAACCAAAGTTTTCTTCGTGGAAACAATGTCACTTTTTTTTAAACTTTCTAAGTAGCTATCTGATTAACCAAGAATGGTCATCGAAAGTTCGTCAAAAGATCAGTCCACGTATCTTCAAGACGCGAACAATTATATCAAATGTAGAATTGTTATATTTCCAATATCCGAAAAATCTGGCGTAAGCAAGGACAATAATTTGGTTTAAAAATTTAAAAAGGATATCGGTAGGTTATGGTTGGTCATGTAGGGTTTTTGATTTGGACAATCGATGCATCTCGAAGACGCGAACAAACATGTCATATACAGAACTGTAATATTTTTCATATGAACAAAGTTTTTCCCATTCAAACAGAATAACCTATTTTTTTAAACTTTATAAATCGGCATTGGCGGGTCAAAAAAGGTTCAAAAATAGGTGAATCTATACGTCTCAAGGACGCCAACAAATGAACTACATGTAGTATAATCGTATTTTGAATATAAAAAATGTTTTTCTCATATAGACAGAATAAACCATTTTTTGAAACGTTATAAATCGGTAATGGTCGCTCATAAAAGATTCAGAAATAGGTCAGCCGATGTGTCTTGAGGACGACAACAAATAAACTGCATATACTATACTAGTATTTTGAATGTAAGAAAGGGTTTACTCATATAAATAGAATAAACCATTTTTTGGAAGTTTATAAATCGGTACTGGTGGGTCATAAAAGGTTCAAAAATAGGTCAATCGATGCGTCTCGAGCATGTCAACAAATAAACTCCATATAGTATTGTCGTATTTTGAATATCAAAAAAGTTTTTCTCATATAAATAGAATAAACAATTTTTTAGAATTTTACAAATCAGTACTGGTGGGTCATTAAATGCTCAAAAATAAGTCAATCGATGCGTACGAGGACGCCAACAAATAAACCACATGTAGTATACTCGTATTTTGAGCATAAGAAAGGTTTTTCTCATATACATAGAATAAACTATTTTTTGGAACTTTACAAATCAGTGCTGGTGGGTCATAAAAAGGTTGGAGAATAGGTCAATCGAAGCGTCTCGAGGACGCAAACAAATAAACTACATATAGTATACTCGTATTTTGATTATAAGAAAGGTTTTTCTCATATAAATAGAATAAACCAGTTTTTGGAAGTTCATAAATCGGTACTGGTGGGTCACGAAAGGTTAAGAAATAAGTGATTCGATGCGTCCTAAGGACGCCAATAAACAAACACTATATAGTATTGTCGTATTTTGAATATCAAAAAAGATTTTCTCATATAAATAGAATAAACAATTTTTTGGAACTTTACAAATCAGTACGAGTGGGCCATAAAAGGTTAAAAAAAAGATAAATTGATGCGTCTCGAGGACACCAACAAATGAACTCCATATAGTATTGTCGAATTTTGAATATCAAAAAAGTTTTTCTCATATAAACAGAATAAACAGTTTTTTGACACTTTTTGTGAAAATTTTGTTGAAAATTGGTGTTTTTGGTTAGGAAATTAATACTGTTTGTTGGGAATTCATTTTTTTGGTTGAGGATTCGACTATTTAATTAAAAATTTGTCTTTTTTGGTGAAATAATTGATCTCTTCAGTTGCAAATTTAACTATTCTGCTAAAAAATCACTTTTTTGGTTGAGAACTCCTTTTTTTTAACTAACAATGTACCTGTTTCATGTTTTTTTAAATTGATATTTCAAATTGAAAATTGATCTTATCTATTTAAAAATGAAGTTCTTGGTTAAATATGAATGTATTTTGTTAAAAATTATTCATTTTCTTCGAAAAATTAGACTTTCTGCATGAAAATTCATCCTTTTTGGTAGAAAATTAAACTGTTCTGTTATTATTTCTTTTTTAATTATTATTTCTCTAATGCAAATTTCATTTCTTTTTTGTAAAAATTTTTTTGCTTCTCCAGAAATTAATTTTTTTTTACCTGAAAATATAGCTATTCTGTTTCTGGTAAAACTTTATCGATTATAAATAGAAAATGCAACTGTCTGATAGAAAATTCATGTATTTTGCTGAAAATTTGTGTTTTAGATCAGAGAATTATTCTTGTTGATTGAAAATTCATATTTTTGATTGATCGTTTCAATATGTGGTTAAAAATTTGAATTTTCTGGTGAAACATTAATCATCTAGGTTGGAAATGCATTTTTTCAGGATTCATAATTTTAGTTGATAATTCATCTCTAATATTGCAAATTGAACTATTTTGTTTGAAAATCGCTTCTTTTCGTTAAAAATTACTTTTTTTTAACTAAAAATGTAAGCTAACTACTTGGTTCAAAATTAATGTATTTTGTTAAAAATTGTTCTTTTTTGGTAGAAAATGAATCTCCTTGGTTGAAAATTCATTCTTTTTAGTTAGAAATGCAAATTTTTTGGTTCAAAATTCGCCTTTTGGTTAACTTCGAATGTTTTTTATTTGAAATTGAACTGATTTGCAGAAAAATCATCTTCTTGGCTTGCAAATTAAATTATTTGGTTGAAAATTAACTTTTTTGTTGAAAATTCATATTTTCGACGGAGAATTCAACTGTTTTGTAGATAATTCGTCTGTTTAGTTTCAAAATTCAACAATTTTGTTGCAAATTCGTCTTTTTTAAGATTCATCATTTTAGTTGATGATTTATCTTTTTGACTTCAAAATTCAACAATTTTGTTGAAAATTGATAGCTTTTTTGAAATTTCGTCTTTTTGGTGGAATATCTATCTTCTTGACTGCAAATTTTTGTTGTATAAAAATTTAACACTTTCCTTGCAACTTGAACGACTTTGTAATAATTAATTTTTTTGTTGTTCAAAATTCATCATATTAGTTCCAAAAAATTTCGATTTGATTGAAAATTTAACACACTTATTTTTGATTGAAAATTAAACTCTTTGATTAAAGATTCATGTGTTTCGTTGGAAATTAAACCTTTATGTTGAAAATTGATTTATTTTGTGAAAAATTCATCTTTTTACTTAAAAATGAAACTTTTTTATTACAAATTTATATCCTTGGTTACAAATAAGTTTTTCAACTGAAAATTTGACTTCTTTATTTTTGGTTAAAAATTCATTTGTTTTGTTGAAAATTCATCTTTTTTGATGGAACATAAATCTTCTTGCCCGAAAATTCATTTGTTTGGTAGAAAATGTAACTTTTGCTAAATATGATCTATTTGTTATAAAAATTATTTATTTATAATCCATTTTTGGTTAAAACTTATCCTTTATAAGTTAAAAATGCAACTATCTAGTAGAAAATATATGAATTTTGTTGAAAATTCATATTTTTGGTTGAGGATTCTCCTATTTGATAGAAATATTTCAACTAGTAGATTGTTAGCTCAACTTCTTGGTTAACAATATATATATAGAAAATACTTTTTGGTAGAAAATTCAACTATTTTGCTGAAAATTCAATACATTTTAAACTGAAATCTGAGGCATATAGAGCGTTTGATATAAAATGTAATCTTCTTAGTTAATAATTTATTGTTTAAGTTGATAATTCATCTGTTTATTTGAAAATTTGACTATTTTTTAAAAATCATTTTGTTTTGTTAAGAATTAATATTTTTATTTAGAAATGTAACTGTCCTATTTTAAGTTGAAAATATATATTTCTAACTGAAAATGGATCTTTGTTAGTAAAAATTTCACTAATTAGTCCAAAATTATTGTACTTTGTTGAAAATTCCTTTTTGGTTGAAAACAATTATTTATTGGTCGAGATTCAACTATTTTGTTTAAAATCCCTCTTTATGGTTGAATCCGAATGTTTTTTATTTTAAATTAAAATCTTTTTTGGTCGGAATATCAACTATTTCATGTTTCATTAAATTTTCATTCTTTTCAATCAGCTACTTTTCAAAAAATTATTATTATTTTTTTTTTTTGGTTCAAGATTCATCATTTTGTTAACAGATCATATTTTCGAGATTAAAAGTGATATTTTTTGTATAAAATTCGTCTTTTTGGTCGAATTCAAACATTTTTGTTTTCAATTCAGATCTTTTTTATTTTCAATTAAAATCTTTTTTATTTTCAATTCAAATCTTTTTTATTTCCCATTCAAATCTTTTTTATTTCAAATTCAAATCTTTTTTATTTTAAATTCAAATATTTTTTATTTTGAATTCAAATCTTTTTGATTTTTAATTAAAATCTTCTTTATTTTCGATTCAAATCTTTTTTATTTTCAATTCAAATCTTTTTTTATTTTAAATTCAAATCTTTTTTATTTTCAATTCAAATCTTTTTTATTTTCAGTTCCAATCTTCTTAGTATACATATAACTTCATAAAAGAAATTTAGTATACGTAAGTATACTAAAATTACAAAGTGTAATGAATTTAGTGAGCATATATAAAAAAAACATATATAAACATATACTTGTGTATACTAAAATTGCAAACATTTCTACCAGTGTAGACCCGGGCACGAGGAACGGAAAATGAGAATTCTCGGGCTAATCATTTTTATATGGAAAGTTCAGTTCATTGCTGGAAGGAGAAAAAGTTTAAACAAAGATATCAGTATAGGGTGGCGATTTCGGATTCCCGGTCAAGTTTTTCAATTTTCCCGGTCAACCAAAAGTAACATATTCTTACCACACAACGCAAACATTTATTTTAATACATCGCGTTCATTCTAAACATCCTTTAACACAACAGAGCAAAAAATTGCAAAATGAATGACAGGGTGCACAGTCTCCCCCTTTTTTCTTAATTTCCCCTTTTTTTCTTGAAATTTCCCTTTTTCCCCTATTCTCAAAAAATTACCCTTTTCTCTTTCAGTATACGATATTTGAAAATATAATATTCAAATTACGCAGAAAATCTATCGACATTAGTAACTGTACCCACTATTGAATAATAATTAAAGCATTTATAGCACTTAAATAAATTATTTATGAATTTTTCCTATTGGTTCAGAAATTATGACGAATTTGTGATATTCACAGCTTTTACTAGTGAACAGTAATAAAAAATTACGCAATTTAAACATACATTTTTTGCTCAATAACAATTTTTTGAAAATGTGCAAAAGGATGTTTTGTTATTGAGTCATATGCATACACTTTTGAAAAAGTTGAATATGTCGAACCTGAAATTTATTCAGCTTGAACCAAAGAAACATTTTATCATTTTTCTTTTTCGGAAAAAGCTTTTCCAGGTGGAAATATTATATATTGTTCATATGTAGTGTGAAGTATTATATATAATATTCATTTGCTTCATATAAAAAATGTATAAAACAAATGAATATTGTATATAATACTACACAATATATGTAAACTATATATAATATTTCTGCCTGGGTTTGTCATGATTTAGGATTTTTGGGATCTCATATTTAGTTTGCGATTTTGAAACGTTATAAACACCAAGAAAAAAATGTTTTCCATGAATAATAACATGTTTCTTTGGTTCAAGCTGAAGAGATTTCAGGTTTTAATCAATACAAAAAACATGTTTTTGTACATTTTCAAAAAATTCTGACTGAGGCAACATTTATTTTTGAATTTAAAAAATTTTCGATTGTAAATTCAAAGAAGTGATCATGAAAAGAAATATTTATGAGAACGATGTTAAACATATTGAAATTGTGCGTTCAACTAATTTTATTTTTTTTCTCACTTTTTTATATCACTGTATAATATGTTCTTGAATGGCAGCAATAATTGAAAAATCATTGAAAATTATTTTAAAATATAACATTTCTTATAAAAAGGTTGTTTCTTCTTTTCGAGATGTAAAAATAAATGTTTAATCTTTGCCCTATTTTCCCCTTTTTCGTGATAACATTACCCTATTTCCCATTTTTTGAGCTCCTTTTGCGCTGTGATCCCTGAAATGAATTGTGTAACAAATACTTCAATTGTAAACTAAAAAATATAAATTTCCAACAAAAAATTAAAAAGTTAAACTTTTAGTTGACAAAATTAATTTTCAACAACAAAAAATTAATTTTTACTAAAAAAGATTAATTGTCAACCAAAACTTGAATAATCCGATTTTAAGTTCAACAAATTAATGTTCAACCAAACAGTAGAATTTTCAACTAAAACTATGGAATATTTAATTGGAATAAGTTAAATATTCAGCTTAAAAAATGACTTGAAAAAAACTAACTTTCAACAAAAAAAAAATGATCCAGTAATAATATTATTAATTCTATATTGAATTAAATACTAACTCACTCCAAGTGAAAAGTGAACAAAAAGTAAAAAAAAATCAAAGAAAACGCACTTTATAGTATTATTCGAAGATATTATTATTAACAATAATAATATATTGTTCAGAAAACTATGCTTGTTAGCATCGATGAACCTCTCTCTAATTAAAGATTGACCAAACAGTGAATTTTTTTTGTTTTAACCGCGACTTTGACCGGCAAAGAAAATCCATATATCCATATAGAAAATTTAACAAATATTTCAAATATCTGTTTTATTTCAGAAAAAATATTTACAAAAAAGAAAGGGATTGTTTAAAATATGATTCTCTCTATTATTTATTCATTATTTGTTCATAATTAAAAAGGGTAAATCAAAGTTAAACATTTCAGAAGAATCCGCAGCTTTCTAGCACTTATCTGAGGAAAGATAGTTATAAACAATAATAAATTGTTTTCACAACTATTTCTGTTAACTTGCATTAATTTTTATCTCACTAAGTTAAAAGTGGACAAAAAGTTAACAATTTCAGAAAAAAAACCACAACCATCTGGCATTAATGTAGATGAAGATAGTTATAAACAATAATGATTTGCTCGAACAATTATTTTTGGCGAACTTAATTAATTATTAAGTCACTTCAGGAGAAACATAGACAATAAGAATAAATTGTTGAAACAGATATTTTTGTTAACTTGAATTTATTATTACTTTACTGTAATTGTAAAGTGGACAAAAAGTTAAAGATTGCAGAAAAAACCGCAACTATCTAGTGTTAATATAGAAGAAGATAGCTATGAACAATAATAATTGGTTCAAACAATTATTGTTGCTAAATTCAATTCAGTTTTAACTCACTTCAAGTGAAAAGTGGACAAAAAGTTAAACATTTCAGAAAAAACCACAATTCCCAGCATTATTTAAAGACAATAATATTAACAATTATAATAAATTGTTTGAACGATTATGTTTTTGACCATTAATTAACTGTCACCTCACTCTAATTCAAAATTGAACAAAAATCGGAAAATTTTTGAAAAAACGCGCCTTTAGATCTCCATTCTAAGAGAAAATTGCTAAAAACAATAATACATTCTTTAAACAATTTATGTAGAAATATATAATTATCAGTATGAAGTAGTATTTTATATATTAGAAACAATTTGCATTTAGAGAAAAAATGGCAAAAAAATCATGATTAGCGCTAAAAACTAGCAAAACACATTTTTTCACTTATGGGGTTTTTTTGGGACTGAATTTGTAGCGCTGAAGAAGAAGAAGAAGAACTATTGGATAGACTGAGATAGAGAAAGTATGATCGTTTCGAAACGAAAAGACCTCTCATTGGAACACAATCGGATCGTCTTTGTCTATCTCGCATGGTAGAAAGAGAGAGTTGTTCGACTGCAGGCATCGAAGTCCCACTGTAGTGTTTTATAACATCAAACTGTCAAGTGTTGATGTGAGAATGGTGAAAACTGTCTCTTTCGTGGACAGTCAATCTAATATTAATAGAAGTAAGTGTTTTTCTGTTCAATAACTTCTTCGTTCGTATGTTTATGAAACTGCGTTATGCGCATTATGCGCTATAGGCAAAAGTGCGTGCTTCCCACTTGAAGTGTTAACGTGCAGTATTTTGGTGAAAATAGTAATGTGTTTTTGAATACTGCTGTCTTCAAAAGGTTAATGTTCATTCTTAAAATCATAGAAAAACTATTTGTCCAACCTGCGCAATTTGTGTTCAACTCTGATATTTGAGTTTAGGATCAACACATTTTGGATGTTACAAATTGTTTGTGTAGAGTAAATTGAATAAAGTAGATTACATAATTGAGTACAGAGCAAGGAATGATTTCGCAAGAGGGAGTGTATTAATTAGGCATATAATTCACGAATCGACGATACGATAATGGCGTGACGCTATTGGAGAGAGCGGCTTCGGCAATTAGGGAAGGATCGCGACGATCTCTGGCCGTCATGAGTGATTTGATCGCGTAACGAATTACTCTCGGCTGCTATCTTTGTCCCATAAATCTGAGACAATATTGCGCGTCGCGACGCGTCCGACGGTGGCCGGCGTTTAGGCTTTGCTGCAGATTTAACGTCGCGCGTTAGGCGAGATTATGCTGCAACGTGTCACACCACTGAGGAATTTATGCTTAGGTCGATATCTAACCGCGTTTTGCATACCTAGCAGCCACCGTGTAAGATTGCGTCGACCGATTATCTCTGAAATTTATAATGCCCCCAAGGCGAATAAATACTCTCGCGGATTAGGCCTGACACCAGCGAGGGGTGACAAAAAGTGGTGTGCCATGTCCCCACAAGAACTTCCCTCATTTGCTTCCAAATCCCGAAGACATTTTTCAAAATTTCATTTTTCTATATTCAGAAAAATATTTCTTTGAATCAGACAGCAAAATTTGTTTGAATTCATATCATTAAAAGAAACAAATTTTTTGCGTCAATTTGAAAAAAGGTTCATTTAATTTTAAGGAATGGAAAATATTTGCCTTATTGATTGAAACAAATAATTTGTTTAGTACAATTTGTTTGATTTCAATGAAAAATTCGGTTTTTATTGAACAATGCATTTGTTTAATTTTTTTTTGGTTTGCAGTGCTACAAAATGCCGCTGGGCGTGCTAAGGCGTTGCTTTCCCTGCGGAAATAACCTAAAATCTAAATTGTGAACTTTAGATGAACATACATTTAATTTATGCACATTTTTCAAGTCAAATAAATAATATTGTAAAAAACTTATGTTCCTCAATTTTTGTCATTCCAGACGTCATTACCGTATATCTTTTTTTCTAGTAAAATAATATAGTTCAAATTGAGTAATAAATACAGAAATATTAAGCATATCGTTTAATCCAAGATTCTATAAAATTGAGCTTAAAATATTAACTCTTCTTTTTGTGAATCCGATAGTAAAACTGAAAAGCGCATTTTGACAACAAACCATCATTACCGTACGTCAGTTAAAAATCAGTTTCGGATTGAAAAAAATTATAAAAACCATTCCGTTACTTTCTCAGCGGTGTTTCCTTTCATAAGTAGGTGACCTTTTATGATTAAAATCTGGTATTTTTTTATAAATATTAAAAAAGGCTAAACTTCATCAATTTTCTCGCATCATTCCCGTACGGTAAAATAGAGGAGTGCATGACTGCTTATATGCGCGTGCGCGTGCATCAGGTGGGCCGTTTTGTTTTCTTTTTTCTAACCTCTATTTATAAATATACAGATCTCAAGAATTGAGCTAAATACGTTAATTAGAAAGAAAGAGATGTATTACAAATCATATTACAGCACAGGTAGGTAAATCTGTTATTAATAATGTACTCTATACTTTATATAATTTTTATTCACAATTGTCACAAATTAATGAATTTTGTAGGTGTCAAAATTTCTATGTAGCCAGTCTCAATCGTCTCAATAAAAAGTAGAAGTTCTCTTGAAATTAAGAAAAAAAATAATATAAAATAGTTAAATATCTCGTTTTTCATAAATGGAATGCGTTACTCTCTTTCATCAAACTCCCAACCTCAAATCCACTTTCCGTATTTTCATGTGAGAATTTCATTATTATTTCTTATTTTAAAACTGCCCCTTTTGGATTTCAAATTTTTAGATGTGATATGATCGACTTACGTTATGAAATATTTAATTCCTAATAATAATGTGATTGCCACTGTAGGTGCTAAAATTCGCCTACAATTTGACAATCACCCATATATGTTCAATTCAGATTTCTAACGCTCGTTCATTTCTCATTATTCTACTTTATGATTTTTTAATTCAGAAATGAGAAGCACAATTAGTAATTGAACTTTAGTAAACATTCGGATTGAATAAGTGTTTCTACTTTTATATATATATAATTTCTTTGAATTAAACAAACATTTGTTTGACCCTATGCCTATATCAAAGAAATAATTTGTTTGATTCAAACAAAATTTGTTTAAATCAAACAAACATTTTTTCTCAGTGTAGAAGACACTTTTTTTACACGAAAAAAAAATTGCACTCGAGGAGTTGCCAAATTGGTTCTGAAGTGGCGGATATGAGAAAAAATCAGTAATAATTACGGACCTAATTTTTTATAAACTAGAACATTAATCGCCCTCCGTTCAGAAAAAACTCTTTTCATTTTTCAACAGTTTTTCTTGGATTTGACAGAAAAAAATTTCGACAGAAAAAAATAATAGTAAAAATGGTCCCAGGATTTTTGTTCTAATATAACTATTTGATTAAATTTTCAAGATTCTCGCTAATCCTGAATAGAGACTGAAAAGTCTTGTTTGGTTCCAAATTCAACAACTTAGTTTTAAGTGGAACTACTTTGTTGAAATTTAATTTTTTTGGTTGATGCTTCATTATCATTTTAGTTGAAAAACATTTTTTTTTTAAATTTAACTACTTCGTTAATATTTGTTTAACTGAAATTTTAACTATGCATGTTTGGTTGAACATCTTCTTTATCTTTTATCTTTTTTATCTTCTTTAGTTGAAAATTAAATTATAAGTTTTCAAATTTCTGTATTTTGTTCAAACTTTGTCTTGAAAATTAGTTTTTTTGAATTCAAAATTAATTTCTTTAACTGAAAATTGACCCATTTCATATAGTTGAACATCAAGCTTCTTCAGTTGAAAATTCAAATATTTGTTTGAAAATTTCTGTATTTTGTTGCAAGTTTGTCTACTGTGGTAGAATTTTAATCTAATTTATTAATTTAACTAATTAACTAACTTACTTAATAATTAACTATTTTAAAGTTTTGGTTCAAAATTCAACTATTAGGTTGAAAATTCCATTAAAAATTCAAACAGTTAGAAATTCATGTATTTTCTTTAACAAAAAAATTTTGGTAGACAATTAATCTATTTGGTTCAAAATTAGTTTTTCTATTAAAAATTAATTTTTTCAACTGAAAATTTAACTAAATTTTTGTCGGAATTTTTCTTTTTTTATGGACATTTAATCGTTTTGGTTGAAAATTAATTGTGTTGGGTGAAAATTGAACGATTTCGTCGAACATTAATTTTATTAGGTTAAAAACTTATTTCTATAACTGAAAATTAAATTATTTTATTCTTAGTTAAAAATTGACCTTTTTTACTTGAAAATTCATCTAGTTTGTTACAAATTTGTCTTTTTTGGGTAGAAAATTAACCTTTTCAGTTGAGAATTCAACTATCAGGTTGAAAATCACCTTAAAAATTAAAATACTTGGTTTAAAATTCATGTATTTTGTTAAAAATTATTCTTTTTTGATAGAAAATTAATCTTTTTGGCTTATATTTCATTTGGTTGGTTGAAAATTATTTTTTTTTTCAATTGAAAATTAATTTTTTTAACTATAAATTTAACTATTTTACTTTTTGTCGAAATATTTTTTATAGACATGTTTTTTTCAATGAAAAATCATCAATTTGGTTGAAAATTCAACTATTTTGTTAAAAATTTATTTAATTGGGTTAAAAACTTATTTCCACAACTTAAAATTAAACTATTCTATTTTTTGTTTAAAATTGATCAGTTTTAGTTGAAAATTCATCTATTTTGTAGACGATTTGTCTTTTTTGGTAGAAAAGTCATCCTCTGGGCTTAAAATGTAACTATTTGGTTAAAAATTTAATTTTTTGATTGAAGATGCATCATTTTAGTTAAAAACTTTATTTTTGTTAAATATGATTTTTTTTATGATTAGAGGCCTCAAACTTGGTTAAGAATTCATCTTTTTTGTTTAAAAATTTTATTATTTGGTGGTAGAAAATCAATTTTTTGTTTAAAAATTCAAATGTTTGGTTGAAAATTAATCTTTTGTAATTGAGGATTCATGTTTTTGTTTGTGTTATATCCAAATATTTTTTATTTTAAATTCAAATATTGTTTCGTTCAAATATCAACTATTACATTTTGCGTTAAAAATTCATATTTTATGGTCTGAAGATTCATAATTTCAGTTGAAAATTCTTTTTTTTTTTGTTAGTAAATAATATTTTAAATGATATTTTACCTAATTTGGTGAATATTCAACTTATTGGTTGAAAATTAACTTTTTTCTTGAACATTCATAATCTCGGGTTGTAAATTCAACTTTTTTGTTGAAAATTCGCCTTCTTCGCTTAAAAATTCAACACTTTGGTAGAAAATTCTACTATTTGTTATAAAATTAAACTGTTCATAAAAAAGTCATTGTTTTGAAAATTAATTCTCTTGAGTAAAAATTTAACTACACGATTTTTGATTTGAAATATATATTTTCCAGTTTGAAAATTCATTGTTTAAACTGTTCAGTTTAAAATTTACGTAAATTGGTGCAAATTCGTCATTTTGATAGAAAACATATACTAGTTTCCTCATCAGATAAATTGATCTGAAATATTCATACAAATAAACAGTAATAATGAATAAATCAGTTTAATAAGACAATAGAATCTCTAAAAAATTAAAAAATTTGTCATTATTAAAATCAAGTCGAAAAGGTTCAAACTGAGTTAAAAAACAAAGATAAGTAGGGATTGTTGTGGTTGCTCGTTCATATGCAAAAAATTTTAAAAACAAATTCTTGAATGAAAAAGATTGTTGAGTCCATAATTTTTAGTATAGTTATGAAGAATTAGCCTGTGATAGAAAATAGTCGAAGTGCGCAACTCAATTTGTTCGTATGAGAATTCAAAAGACAATTGTAAAATATTATTAGATCATTATGAAATTTGAAATAGTGAGAAACAATAAGATCATAAGCAAAGTAGCATAATTGATCAATAATCATCATATAAGATTCGTTGAAAGTATTCAAATCCGAAATAAGATTCATGGTTTTATATCCTTCTTTCTTAATGAACACAATTTCAGAAAAACGTTTATAATAATTAGGTTCCTCATGTAGAATTTTAATATCATCCCATTTAAAGAAATTAATATCACTTGAATGTTTATTAGTTACATCCTGACTAATAGCTCTATGATTATTTTACGCAAGTCTAATATTATCTTTATGTTCCTTTATTCTTATTCAAAGTCGACGACTGGTTTGACCAACATAAGTCATACCATAAGAACAAGTAGCTTTATTACAACAGTCTAAAATATTAGGTCTATCTTTTCCTAATTTAATATATTTATCAAATTTATGATCAGTTCTAAAAACAGTTTTTATGTTGTAATTATTAGGAAGTCTATTGATATTTTTCGTAAAAATGGAATAGATATAATCTCTTTTTCAACATTAATAACCTCATTACTATTATCTGCTTCTAAAATAAGTCTATCTCTAGATTCCAATTCTCTTAACATTTTTATAATGTGTTTATCAACAAAAATATTAGCATAATTATTGTAAAATAAGGACTTCCTAACAATATTCAAATTATCTGTATGAAAAATAGAATTGGATAATAGGATAGCCATGTCAACTAAATTTTTAACTACACCAATCATATGTTGCACGGGATGATCTGATAGAAAATTAAGAAGTCTACCTGAATATGGTTTTTGCGCAACCATTTCGTGATGATGTTTGAATCTCTAATTACTTGAAGGTTTTAAATACTTATAGAATTATTCTTTTCTGTTTCAAAAGTAAATTTCAGTCTAGAATGATATAGCTAATGATAATATGGTTAATGATATGAATGATATGAAATAGGAGATCCCATAGGAGTTATTAAAAATTGTTCATATAATGTACCATCAATTTGAAATATTGTAGAATCTAAAAGATGTGAAATGCCTTTTTTGAATTCTTCTAATGGTATCTTAGTATGACGACCAATAAAACACCATATGTCATCAATACTTTTTAATACCAATTCAGAAAGAATGTTCGTGAATAATGATGTAACATCTAAAGATGCCATAATATAATTATCAGGGTTTAAGCATTACTAATGCATTCTTCAATAGTGAATGAGTTTTTTTACATTATAAATTTAAGAAAGTAAAGAATCAGGAATTATTTTACTAAGTGTTTTTGCTTATAAATAAGTAGGAGTATTAACAGAAGAAACTACAGGTCTAAGTGGACATCTGGTTTATGTATCTTTGGTAGACCATACATTTTTGCTAGGTTAGAATTAGTTGTAATGAGATCTTTTCTGACTATACAAGATTGAGATACTTCTTAATGCTCCATTTAATAATCAGAAATAAATGTTTTATTTTGCAATTTCTTTGAAGTTGTTATTGGGTCGGAGTCTAATTTGATATATATACTGGAATCGTTTAGTAAATTTATAATTTTTTGTTTATAATCATCATTGTATATCAAAACTATGACATTTCCCTTGTCAGCCTTAGTTATCATGATATCTTTATTGTTATTTATAAAGCAGTTGGTAAGTTTCAAATTTTTTGGCAATTATTCTATCTGAACTTCTAATTTGTTTAGGGGGTTTTCGATAATTGGAAGCAAGAGAAAGAATCTTGTGTCAAAATTCCTCATGTGAGTTATCTGGTAAGTTATCAATATTAGATTCTGAGTCTTTAATTATTTGAAAAATACGTTCATGTTTATTTGTAACAAATTTAGAGTTTTAGACATATTAACAATCTATGGATCATTATAATCATAGGTGAAATTCAACAATGTTTTTTAGAAGAAAGCCTGGAACCAAAAGCGTCAATCTAGTTCTGATTTTTTCCAAACATAAATTAAAAAGTTTAATGTGATTGTGAATGTCTTTAATTTCTAATTATCTTAACTGTTTCTTAACGTTGTTTGAAATATCAGTTTTATATCCTCACAAAATTTACTATACATATGGATCGAATTAAAATTAATCATGCAATTAGAAATATTCTTAGGATGTTATTTATTATTATTTTTTTTCAAACTTGTTCTCGGGTTAACAAGAACCCGGCTTTCCATCATAGACACGGACTAAGTCGAGTGACTGATGAGATGAGGATGTAATTAGTTAATTTAATACAATGTATGAAATCATTTTTGATGATGTTGTAGGTACAAAATTAGGAGCATGGTGTAGTTTTCAGTCCGTCTTTGACCGCTGTTATGCTTACACAGCGGCTGCTAATAATAATTTATTATTATTGTTTATTTTGATTTATATTTTAGATCAATTTATCTGATGAGGAAACTGGTATATGTTTCGAAACGTCATACGTTTTAATTCCGTTATGAACTGGACACAATAAATTATACTATTTTTGTCTGGATGTAGTCGTTTTGACTGTTGACACCACTTTAAAATATAGTTCCTAAATCGCAAAAAAATACTGATAATTCTGCTATAAATTTGAGCCAAATATGTAACAGAATGCCTGCGTGCAGTATATTTAAAATTGCTGGGAGGTATCTATTGTCTCGGAGGTGGCTTATTACGTCACTTAGGTACTTGGTAAAGTGCGGCTTATGCCCGTGCGTTGTGTGGTCTGATCCAAAGGATCGAAAGGTTGTAGCTACCTATACGTATTGCGATAATATTGCTCGAGCACACTCGAGCCTTCTTCAGGAAGAAGTGTGCATTGTGGGACACGCGCTGGCACTACAGATGCTGTGCATACTTCATTTTGAAGAGCCTTCGCATATGCTTCAAATCAGTTACGAATACTATCGAGCCAATTTTTTAATACGATTCATTTCAGCTAATATCCACACTGAAAAAAAGAATAGTTAGAACAACTATTTTGTTGTAAGTAGTTGTCATTACTACCTAATAAGGTAGACTGAATATTTTTGTTAGTCATGGCTGCTAACATATTTGTAGCTACGACTATTTTCTTGTTGCTACAGGGACTAATTAAAACAGCTGTCAGTATAGTATCGAAATCTGAATTAGAATGATCCTGGTGAGCAAGGGGATATCTTTTTTGGGACATTAAGAAAGAATAATCAGCTGCAATCCAACCAGACCCAACATTAACAATCAATAGCGAGTTATGATAGCTAAATCTAAATGTTGGTACCTTGTTCAATTAATGATGATGATTGAATCAACTAATGATACAGATGACTAATTTATAAATATCTTTTACTACTGAAACGTTACTAAATTAAATCAGTCACGAGTACTACAAACGGCTTTCTAAACCATAGTTGGTGTTACTAAATAAATAGTTGTAAGGATCAGTGAATGTTTTGCTAATGAAAAGGTTAGCCCCAACTATTCATTTTTCTCAGTGCATCGAAGAATATCAATTTGTATAATAGAAATGTAGCTCTCGTAGTGGCGACTGTCTTGAAGTGTCCAGATGAGAAGGTTTTATTTCGGAAGATGCAGTTTGAAATGCTCTATTTCAAAACGTGCAGATTGAAAAGTTCTAAGTCGCTTTTTACCATATTTGAGCGGAGATGCCGCAAAGATGATAGCATGGTTTCTAGCGATCTTGAAAACATCATGAGAACCTGGAATTCTCCTTGAATTTTTTTGACCTTAAAAACCTGGAAATCTCCTAAAAATTTTCATGAAAACAAAGAATTTGAATGATTTTTTTTGTTATTTCCTCTTAAAACATTTCTCAAATTTGAAAATATATTATAGACAAATTTAATAGAATTTACGAAGATTTCCAAAAATTTCAGAAGTGTTCAAAAGATTTTAGAATATTTCAAAATATTGCATAAAATTTTCAAGGCTGTTGATGATTTTATGAAGATTTCAAAAGGTTTCAGACGATTAAAAAATATTTTACAAAAATTGAATAAATGTTTTAAAGATCCAAAAGATTTTAAAGGATGTCAAAGATTTCACTAAGATTTCAAGGATCTAACAGATTTCATGAAAACTTCAAAGATTTGCACGCCATAGATTTCAAAGATTTCAAAACTTTGGAAAGATTTGAAGCGATTATAGAAGATTTCACAAACATTTCAATGATTTCAAAAGATTTCACATACAATGATTTCCGAAAGATTTCAAAGGTTTTAAAAGTTTTCAAAAAATTTAAAAAGATTTCAGGAGATATCAAAGATTTCACTAAGATTTCGAGGATTCAAGAGATTCTACAAAATTTAAGAGATTTCACAACGGATTTTAAAAGATTTCAAAAGTATTCCTAAGATTTCAAGGATTTCAAAAGGTTTCAAAAGATTTAAAAAGATTTCTTAAACATTTCATCGATTTCACAAGATTTCACAAACAGTGAATTCAGAAAGATTAAAAAAACTTCACAAATATTTCACCAGGATTTGAAAAAAAATTTAAAAGGCTTGAACCATAGCATTCAAAGATTTCATAGCTTTAAAAAGAATTCAAAACTTTTAAAAGATTTCAATAATATTCCTAGGATTTCAAAAGGTTTCAAAAGATTTAAAAGAATTTCTCAAACATTTCAACGATTTCACAAAGAATATTTTCAGAAAAATTTAAAAATCTTTACAAAAATTTCACAAGGATTTGAAAAAATTTTCAAAAGGCTTGTACCATAGCATTTAAAGATTTTATAGCTTTCAAAAGATTTCAAAATATTCAAATAAATCACACAAAGATTTGAGAAAGATTTCAAAGATTTCATAAGGTTTAAAAAGATTTTACAAGATTTCGCAAATATTTCAAATCTTCAAGGATTTGAAAAAATGGTACAAACAAAGATTTCAGAAAAATTCCAATAGATTTCACAAAAAAATCAGAAGCTTTCAGAAAAATTTGAAAAAGATTTTGAAAATGTTCAAAAGAGTTTAGAATATCTCAATAGATTTCATAAATATTTAAAATATTTCACAAAGATTTGAAAAGATTTCGGAAGATTCAAATAGATTTCATAGAAATTTAATAAAGATTTTAAAGATTCAAAAGATTTCAAGAGATCTTTAAAAACATTTCAAAGATTTCAAACTATTTCAAAAAATTTTAGAAAGATTGTTAAGATTTAAAGGATTTCAAAAGGTTTAAAAAGATTCAAAAAGATTTCACAAAGATTTCCACGATTTCACAAGATTTCACAAAAAATGATTTCAGAAAGATTACAAAAGATTTTACAGGGATTTCAAAATATTTAAAATGATTAAGAAAAATTTCAAAGATTTCAAAAGATTAAAAAAAATTCCACAAAGATTTGAGAAAAATTTTAAAAGGTTTGAAAATATTTGACAAGATTTCACAAATGTTTCAAATTGTCAAGGATTTTAAAAGATTTTTCAATCAAAAAGTTCAGAAAAATGTCAATAGATTTCACAAAGATTTCAAACAAACAATGCTTTCAGAAAGATTACAAAAGATTTTACACGGATTTCAAAATATTAAAAATAATTAAAAAAATTTTCAAAGATTTCAAAACATTCCACAAAGATTTGAGAAAGATTTTAAAAGGTTTACAAATATTTGAAAAGATTTCACAAATATTTAAGATTTTCAAGGATTTCAAAAGATTTCTCAAACAAAGATTTTAGAAAAATGTCAATAGATTTCCCAAAGATTTCAAAATATTTCAAAAATTTCAGAAAGATTTCTAAAGTGTTCAAATTATTTAAATATATTTCATGAAGATTTCAAAAGATTTCACCAAATTTTAATAAAGAATTTAAGGATGCAAAAGGTTTTGAAAGATTTAAAAAGATTTCACAGACATTTCAACGATTTCACAAGATTGCACAAACAATGATTTCAGATAGATTACAAAAGATTATACAAGGATTTCAAAAGATTCAAATTCATTTAAAGAAATTTCAAAGATTTCAAACGATTGAAAAAAATTTCACAAAGATTTGAGAAAGATTTCAGAAGGTTTCAAGGTTTCAAAAGGTTTTTAAAGATTCAAAAAGATTTCACAAACATTTCAACGATTTCACAAGATTGCAGAAACAATTATTTCAAAAAGATTACAAAAGACTTTACAAGGATATCAAAAGATTTAAATTTATCTGAAGAAATTTCAAAGATTTCAAACGATTTAAAAAAATTCCACAAAGATTTGAGAAAGATTTCGAAAGGCTTAAAAATATTTGACAAGATTTCACAAATATTTCAAATTTGCAAGGATTTTGAAAGATTTCTCAAACAAAAATTTCAGAAAAATGTCAATAGATTTCACAGTGATTTCAAAATATTTTAAACATTTCAGAAAGATTTTTAAAGTGCTCAAATAATTTGAAAAAATTTACAAAATATTTCATAAAGATTTCAAAAGATTTCACAAAAATTTAATAAAGTTTTTAAGGACTCAAGAGGTTTTAAAAGATTTAAAAAGATTTCACAAAGATTTCAACGATTTCACAAGAATTCACAAACAATGATTTCAGAAAGATAACAAAAGATTTCACAAAAAATGATTTCAGAAAGATTACAAATGATTTTACAAAGATCTTACAAGGATATCAAAAGATATAAATGTATGCAAAAAAATTTCAAAGATTTCAAACGATTTCAAAAAATTCCACAAAGATTTGAGAAAGATTTCAAAAGGTTAAAAAATATTTGACAAAATTTCACAAATATTTCAAATTTGCAAGGATTTAAAAATATTTACAACATATTTCATAAAGATTTCAAAAAATTTCACAAAAATTTAATAAAGATTCTAAGGATTCAAAATATTCGAAAAAATCTAAAAGATTTCACTAAGATTTCAAGGATTTGAAAGATTTTACAAAGGCTTGTACAGCATAGATTTCAAAAATTTGAAAGTTTTTAAAAGATTTCAAACGATTTAAAAATGTTTCAAAATATTCCACAAAGATTTGGGAAAGATTTCTAAGGTAGCGCTGCACACTGGAAAGATCTTAAATATTGTTTCAAAAAATCGTTAGACACCCTGTACAGGTCAAAGTTTAGGACCGTTGGTTAAAAATCAAACACTGTTTTCTCACATATTTCGCGGGAAATTCAAATCTGAATTTGCGATAAAAATCGAATCTCATCGATGTTTTCATTTTGACCTGCGAAGATGTAATTTAATGCGAGGAAACCTCCCAGAGGTGTTCATTAGCAGTTAGCACTTAGTAAGTCTGCGTGATGTCATTATACCAAACCGGAAACGATCTTCGGCGACACCTTGCAAGGAGTCTTTAATTTCCATTTTCGAGTATATACAAGCCAATAAGGAGTGTCGCAAATGTTACGGTTTGCGGATCGCGTGTACATATGTTTAAAATTATGTGTATAAATTCTTTGGAGATATAATTATATATCGTGTCCAAGTCCCATAACATTTGTGAGTATCAGTTGGCATCGACTCAGGATGGCAGAGGTGCAATGCAATCTTCGCACGCATCGACATGTGTATTTAAATTAGTCGCCACTGCTGTTGGCAGGCCTTCGCCGATGCGATGCGACGCGACGCACTTTCGTGTAGAATGTAGAAGCATGTGTGATTGTGTGGAGGCATGTCTGCAAGAGGATATATGCACCTAACCGGGCCAGCTTGTATTCAAATTAGTTCCGCGAGAAGCTGTTAATTAGTGGTCCTATTGCTACACTGAGCAAAATGGATTATGCGAACTGGATAATAGAATTAAAGAATAATACCGTATAGGAAAGTATATTAGCGCGTGTAATCTATATAATATGTTTCTAATATATGAAGATGTTACCAAATATAATCTCTGGATGTTAAATTCTTATAATCTTCAGGCATTGAATTGTAACATTTCAGATTTTCGAATATGCAGGCGTCTCTGTACTCTCAGATGGTACATCGCATCGTGGCAAAAGTCATATGCATACTTTTGCATTGAAACAAGTGATAATTAAGTCATAAAATGATTATTAGTGCACAATCATACGTGATTCAGATTTAGGAAATGGGTAAGATTATATTTCTTTTCATAACCCATCACTGCCACTTGTACAAGTACAGAAACTTAGCCTCCTTTACTTTCGTTTTTGTAGTCTTATGATAGCCACTTTCCTGCTTATTGTGTGTTTCAAAAATTGAAACTTGTTTCCAGTTCTACTTCCGAGCTCGTTTATCAAAATTTTGTATAGGTTTATAAATACGTTTGCACAAATTATTATATATATTTGAGGTTATCTAATGGATCAGGATTCTAATATGGATATTAGATTTTAAAATCTTGGATTATAGATTTTATTACCTTAGATTATAAAGTTTGATAATTCAAGAGATTATCCGGTAATATCTATTTCTTGATATCTATAGATTGTAGTTCTAATGATCTGAATCACTGTCCCGTAGTTAATAGTCCAAGATTATATCCGGTAACATATCTTTTATTACCGGGTATTAATCCATTATTCTCAGTGTATGAATGTGTGTATGAAGGTGTCATGAATTGGACTTGCGAATTTTTTTTGTGATACTTTCACGGAAGGAAATATTTGGACGGTACACGCATAATTCTGGTTATCACAACCATATTGTACTGCTCGCTCAGCTAGAACCATACGGATTTGCTATTTTAGGCGTAGCATTATGATTACCAAATGGTTGAATTTGCGACTAAAAAGATTAATTTTTACTTAAGAAGATTAATTTTCTACCAAAAACTACGAATTTTCAACAAGATAAAATCAATTTTTCACAAAAAAGTTGAGTTTTCAACGAAACAGATGAATTTTCAACCAAGAAGAATAAATTTCTACCAAAAAAGACGAATTTTTAACCAAGTAGTGAAATTTTCAACTAAAAAAGTTCAAATTTCAACAAATAATGGAATAGTTAAATTTTTATTTAAAAGATTTAGTTTTCAATTAAAAAAATCCAATTTCCAATAAAATAGTTAAGTTTTTACCCAATGATATGAGATTTCAACCAAAATTAATTAATTTTAATAATAATAAATAATTAATTAGTTAATTTTCTACCAAAAAAATATGGACTTATAATAAAAAATGGAATAGTTAAATTTTCAGTAAAAAAAATCAACTTTCAATTTAAAAAAATTATTTTTGACAAAATGGTCAAATTTTCCACCAAAACGAAGAATTTTCAACTAAAAAGATGAATCTTCAACCAAAAACCTGAATTACGGAATAGTTGAGTTCGCAAGTAAAAAAGATAAATTTTCACTCAAGAGAATTAATTTTCCGCCAAAAAAAATACGAATTTTCAACAAAGTAAATGAATTTTCAACTAAAAATGATAAATTATCAACCAAAAAAGCATAAGTTATATTTTCATCATAAAATTTTTTTCAACAACAACAAATTTCCACAAAATAGTTTAAATTTCAACCAAAGAAATGAACTTTCAACCAAAAAGATGAATTTTTCACCAACAAGATGAATTTTTCACCAACAAGATGATTATTCTTCCATGAAACATGAAATAGTTAAATTTTCATTTAAATTAATTAATTAAAAACAAAAAATTATTATATGCCTCAACTTTTTTAAAATCGCGAATATTAATAACGAAATTGATTACCTGACTTACAAAACCTTAGGGAAGAAGATTAATTACGTTTAAAAAGACCCACCTGCAACAGAAAAGAAAACATCCATTAGTTTCAAATTTACCATAATAACAAAAAATCAAAATTTTTTAAAATTTCGGACTACACACCTTTTTTATGTCGACATTTTAAGTAAAAATATCGTATTTTCAACAAAACAGATAGATTTTTAACCAAACAGTTGATTTTTTAACCAGAAACATGAATTTTTAAGCAAGAAGATTAATTTTCCACCGAAAAGATGAAATTTCAACAAAATAGTTATATTTGCAACTATAAATATGAATTTTCAACTAAAATACTGAGTCTTTAAAGAAAATTTTTGTTAACAAAGTAGATTCACTTTCAACTGAGTATTTGAATTTTTAGCCTAAAAAGATGAATTCTTAACGAAAAATGTAATACTCGATATTTCAATCGAAAAAGATTTTAATTTTAATTTTAAATCAAAAACAGTGGAATTCATAAAAATATAAAAACGAATTAAAAAGAAATAGTTGAATTCTTCAAAAAATAGATAAATTTTCAACCAAATACATGAATTTTGTACCAAAAACGACGAATTTCCAACAGAAATTATGAACCTTTAAAAAAAAACGACTTGTTAACATCGTGGTTCAAATTTTAACGAAATAGTTTAATTTTTGACCGAAAAAATGAATTCTCAACGAAAAATGTAATAGTTGATATTTCAATCCAAAACAATTTTAACTTTAAATAAAAAACAATGGAATTTATCCAAAAGAAAAGATTCATTTTCAACCAAATAGTTCAATTTTTAACTAAAAAAGATAAGTTTTCAACCAAAAACGAAATAGTTAATTGGTCAGTTAAAATAATTGATTTTCCACAAAAAAAAAATTTTTAATTAAAATGATGAATCTTCAACTACAATAGATGAATTCTGAACCAAAAAGATAAATTTTCAAATAAAATGATGAAAATTTAACTGGAATACTTGATTTTTCGACGATAAAGATGAATTTTCAAACAAGAATATTAATTTTCTACCAAAAATACGATTTTTCAACCAAATACATGCATTTTCAACGAAATAGTTGAATTTTGAACTAAAAAAGACAACTTTTCACCGAAATAATTGAATTTTGAACAAAAAAATAAATTTTCAATCAGAAATGGAATAGCTGAATTTTCAGTTGAAAAGATTTATTTTTAACAAAAAAAAACGAATTTTCAACAAAATAGTTCAATTTTCAATCAAGTTAATTAATTTTCAACTAAAATTAGAAATCTTTAACTGGAATAGTTGAATTTTATACCAAAAAGATGAAGTTTCAACTAAAACGATGAATCTTTAACTGTAATAGTTGCATTTTCAACCGAAAAGATGAATTTTTAACTAATAGACATAAATTGTCAATTAAAAATTGAATAGTCAAGTTTTCAGTTAAAAAAATAATGTTCAACCAAACAGGTGAATATTTAAATAAAATAATAGAATATTCCATTGGAATAGTTACATTTTAAGTTGAAGAAAATTTTTTTTTACAAAACAAAAAAATTTTAACAGCATACTTACATTTTTAAATAAAGTGATGAATTTTCGAATAAAACGATGAATCTTGACGTGATGGAGGTAAATAGACCTCGGATTCGTATTCAGCGCGTCAAAATACATAAGGATAAAGTGGTCTTGTCAAGTAGTCCTCACCTTTTTTTTTGTAAACCGGTGTTAGTGTAGATTTGTAAAATATAGTGGGAAAGAGTTATCTGAAAGACGTGCTTTGTTGTTTCTATAAACAACTTCAGCCTATTGGTTGAAAAATAAACAAACTCGTAATTTGGTTATGAAAATGGTTTAAATAATAAATATTTTTCAGCAATTTGCAAAGCACTATAGAAAAGAGTAACCGCAAAGACATTCTTAGTTAATTCTGTAGAGAAATTAAGTCTCTTAATTGAAAAGTAGCCAAACTCTTGAATTTTTTATGGAAATTGTTTAGATAAAATAATAATTCTTTAGAATTTGCAAAGAATCATAAAAAAGACCCATAGCAAAGATATTCTTAGTTCATTCTTTAAAAAATTGAGCATATTCGTTGGAAAATAGCCAAACTCGGAATTTGATTATGAAAATTGTTTAAATAATTAATAATGATTGTAAATTTGCAAAGTATCATATCAAACAGTAGCCGGAAATCATTGTTAGTTGATTCCGTTTAAAAAGTTGAGCCTATTCGTTGGAAAATAGCCAAACTCGGATTTTTTTAATGAAAATTGTTTGAATAATTAGTAATTATTGTAAATTTGCAAAGTTTGGTAGGAAAGAGTTATTATAAAGACATTCTTTGTTGAGTCCGTAAACAAATTAAGCCTATTCGCTGGAAAAAAAAACAAACTCTGAATTTGTCAATGAAAATTGTTTAAATAATTTATAATTCTTCTAAATTTGCTAAGTATCATAGGAAAGAGATATTGGCAAGACATTCCTTGTTCATTCCGTAAACGAAGTCAGCCTATTCGCTGAAACATAGCCAAACTCTGAATTTATTTATGAAAATGGTTTGAATAATTGATAATTCCTGAAAAACTTTGTTCCATGCAAGCATTTTAGGCCCTGGACCCCACGCCAAACCAAAGGCTCTTCTGCACATCCAAAATGTCATGACAAACTTCCTGCATTGGGTTTCAAGATGCTTCGCCCAGTTCAGTTTGCTAGCTAGGATTATCCCCAGATATTTAACCCTTATGACGGCTGGTTAAAATCGTGACGACAAAAGGCAGGCCGGGCCTCTCAGGCCCGTTTAAATTCAAACCTCTTTTTCCAGTAAGTGTATAGAAAAACTGAAGAAGTTTGATCATTTTTATTTATAAATACAAGCTTCTCGAGTAATACAATGATATTTCTGTATAAAGTCATTGATGAATGTGGAAAAAAAATTAAAAGCGTTTACGCGAGAAAAATTATATGACACACGTGACCAGTAGATGTATTTTAGCAAAGAGAAAAAAGGTAAATCCTTCAAAACATTAAAAAAATATCTGTAAAAACTAAAATGTATTCATCAAAACTGTTTTTTTTTTCATGCAAACATGAGTGTATGAATAGTCTTTTCATCACGGTATTCATAGTTGATATTGCAGTGAACAGCGGTCCTGCTAGTCCCGGTTTGCCTTTCTGTGTATGTAAAAAATATATACGTTTCCGTGGAGCACGCCACTGATGGAATTTTCACAATACCCTAATTTTTTAATGTACCTAGACTTCACCAAAAGAAATTTCCATGCACAAGCCCTTACTTCATACACAACTCTCTGTATCTCGAAAATAGTGACCCACCGGGCCGGTGAGACCCGCTTGCCTTTTTGAGGGTTAACTGAGTCTGAGGTCGTCTGCTGCCTACTACAAAATGCAGTGGCGTCAACTTTCGACATTTTAGATTTTCTTGTGCAAATGACCCGACCTGTCGTTTCCGGATTTACCGAGAGCCCTGAGCTGTCGCACTACAGCTCTACGATGCACAGCGCCGACCTTTTAAGCCCGATCAACTTCTCCAGATGAGCCCCCCTGGCTAGGATTACAAAGACATCCGCATATCCCCGGTTGTAATACCCTTCCTGATTTAGCCTACGAAGGAGAGCGTCCACTACAATACACCACATGAGGGGTGACAGGACACCCCCCTGTGGGCATCCCCATGGCTCTATTCCTCTGACCAGGCCTTCGCCCCACTGGCTTCGAGTCGCCTTCGGCGTAGGATGCTTCCTATCCAGTTTACTAGCTGGACTGGCACGCCACACTTTGAAGCCTCTCGACAGATGACTTCTGGAGGGGTATTGCCGAGGGCACCGTCGATATCCATAAAGGTTGCCACAGCGTACCCTCCCTGTTCAAGATGCTACTCTAATTTTGCCGCTACAGCATGGAGCGCAGTTTCTACGGAGCAGCCTGTCTGAAAGGCGTGCTGCCCTCTGTGCAGGGGAGAGGCTGAAAGCACCTTATCCCTTACTTATCTCTCGACCAGCATCTCTAACGTCTTCAGGATGAAGGACGTCAAGCTGATTGGCCGAAAATCTTTAGCAGCAGTGTAGCCCTCCTTCCCAGGTTTGGGAATGAAGGCCACTCTGCCATCCTTCCATGCCGATTGCACGTGTTTTAGGGCAATGTTGGCCCTAAATAGTTTTGACAGGGGGGGAACGACGAAATCCATGCCCTTTTGTAAGAACACTGGATAGACGCCATCAGGCCCTGGTGATTTAAAGGGGCAGAAGGACCCAACGGGCTAATCCACCTTCTTGATATCAGCGACCTTAGCGGCGAAATTCCAGTCGGCCAATTCCCTCTCTTGACCCCTGCCTTCCACCTCTCTGTCGGTTTGAGTTCGCTGAAAAATCTGGGAAGTGGACTTCCGTCAGGTGATTCAACGTTGCTTCTTATAGATATTCCAGTCTGAAGGCAACTTAGTTCTGTTTGCCCTATTGCACAACGCTCTAGTCTTTTTACGGAGTTTCTCGAGGTGAGTGTTCCACCATTGTGCTCCTTTCCTAGACTTAATTGTGCTTGGGGGCAATTGTTCTCGTGTGATGTAGTTAGAGCCATTCGCAGAAAATCCGCGGCGTGCTCTAACTCATTTATGGTCCCGTAGCTTCTTGGGAATTCCACGAACCTGTCTTTGAGTTCTTATTTATATGATTCCCAAAGTGCATTTCTGGGGTTTCTAATCTTTGAACCCGCCGGTTTTCCTAGCACTAACCGGTACAAGATATATTTGTGGCCCAAAGGGGACTCCTCATCGGAGAATATCCAGCCCTCTATCTTGTTCCTCAGTGCTTCCGAGCATAGAGTCAAGTCGAGAACCTCACTCCAGTTTTTACTCTGAAATGTAGGAGTATCATCCCGATTTAGAATCTCTGGCTCAGTGCCCGCTAGGTATTCAATTAAATCTCTTCCTCTGCCATTGATGTTTGTGCTCCCCTACACTGTATGATGGGAGTTTGTAGCACAGCTCAACAGCAGAGGAATCCTGTTCTGCTGGCAGTGCGTCGGGATTGGTTACTTTAAGGAACCACGATCGTAGCTTCCGGAGCCTACAACTTCTCAAATATAGAAAATGTAATATAAATTATTATTTAGAATTATTATTTATTGATACTTAAATAATAAATAATTATTTATCAATAATGTTTAATAAAAATTAAATTATTAATAAGTATTTAAAAATTTTATTATTCACGTAATGTCTAAAAAGGAATTTCTATTTATTTGACTGGGAATCAGTCATTTTGAATGACTGATTCAGTCACCAATATTGCCTGATTCATCAGTCAAAACTACTATTTTTCCTGTCAAAATGACTTATTTGTCAGTCAAAACATGCTTGATTAATTGAATCAGTCGAATTTTGACTGATTTATATTTAGATTGTAATGTATGTAACCATCAATTATCTTGAAATTGCATCTTATATTCCTTTTTATATGTGCAGATGTATTACTACCACTCTTTCGGACTCACAGCTGCATACCATTGAACGTGAAAGTGCAAATCGAAGTTTGTTTGCTAGGGAATTAGTAGTCAGCACGCTTACTCAAGCTTTATTGGATTTAACGAAGAAGAAAGAGAAGTTTAACACAGAAAATGTGTCGCCTATTCTGCATGTACAAACAAATAGTCGAGATGTATCGATTACGTGTCGTTCCAAAAAATCTACGGAAACAATAAACTCAAGTCAAGAAACTATATTAGAACAATGTACTACAGCTAGTAATGAAAATCTACGGCACTCTTCTATCCTTCAAACTTCAACGAATAATACTGAAATCGAAATTTTGAATCAAGATCTACCTTCAACTCCTAGTGAAGTTGTGTTACAGAATACGGCTATTGTTCAAGCATTAATGCACAACGTAGCACCTCAAGCAATGGTAAGCTTCAATTATTTTGTTTTGTTTTTTTATAAATAACGGGGGCTCAAAACAAAATATATGGGTTAAATTAAGGAATTTGAAATTGTTTTTTAAGGTTTTGCAGGAAACCCTTATGAACTCGCTTTGATAACTTTTCTTCCGTTACCATAGCTACATTAAAAATATAAGTGTACTTCACCTGTGACATGAAAATATGTTTCACGTGCTTAATTCGAGACACAAAATGCGATCGCTGATGAAAATACTCATCAGAACGTTGCTATGCAAATACATAAAAAAGCAGGCCAGTTGGATACTACATGTCCTTGTTACCTTTGCTAGAGCAGGAATTATTTGGTCTACCGATTTCATTTACTGCATGAAGACATGTTTCATGTGACTAATGCGAGAAATATTAATGCGAACCTGATAAAAATACTCGTCAGTACTTTTTTATGCAAATACATAACAGTTCAGGCATTTTGAACTCAAAATTCCCCTCTTGCCATGCCTAGCGCAAAAAATAATTGATGTGTGGAAGAAAAAATACTTAGAACAAAGGCGAGAGGGAGTTTGCCCCCCCCCCTTCCTCAAATCAATAGTTTCTTGGAGATAATATACTTGCGTTTTTTTTTTGTGTACCGATTTTGCTACCGCAAATCTTGATGTCTGGGATTTCTTTAGTAAGTGATGACGATAAACTTCCGCAAAGCTTAATATATTACCGATTCCGCTCCAACATGTATACTCTGTCTCCTTCTATATTTACATTAATAATAGACCATCCCATCTCCCTTAAACTTTTTAGTAACTTCTTTTTATTAGTATTCATTATTTTATCCTTTGATGTTGTTGTCCACAACTTATCCCCTTCCCTCTTTATTTCAACCTTTTCCTCCCGTCCTATTTGTATGAATTTTACTATTGTTTCTTCCCATTCATCTTTATTTATAATGTGTCCCCTTAGGGCTTACATAGCCTCCATTTATTTACATCCTTATTACTTATTTTATTATCTTTTTTGTTACATTTTGGTTCTTAATTATAATTTATTGTGGATCGGAACTAACGAGCTCGTGAGCAAGAGAGAGTGAGATAGCACAGCTGCATGTTATTCATCTTAATAGTGCACTGCAGTTCATCCATCTCCAGTTCTTTCTCCTCAAAAATTCTTTCTATATTCTTCTGCTAACTTTCCCTCTCCTCGTTTCCTCGCTTACAACCATCCCATACATGCTCCCATATCTCCTCTTTCCATTCCAATTTGCATTTTCAAGCTATTCTTGTCCATCTCCCCCTCCCCATTCTCTTTCCAGATATTTTGGCCATCCCTTCCTTTTAATCATCTTATGTATTATTTGTTATATCTCAAGTTCTCCTTTATCCGACTTTTTCGATCTCTTTTCCAATTCTTCATACTCCATTACCCTCCATTCTCCTATCCGTTGATCTCTAAAAATGGTCTTCTTTCTCCTTCCAATCGCATTAACTCTACGGATCTCTTTCCTCTCTCTTTCACCTTTCATCAGCTAGTTACCCAAACGAACGGACAGTAGTCTATTGGGCTACAGCGTTTACGGCTATTTAATTATTATTACACACACGTTTCATGATATATTTTAAGGGAAAAGTCTATTTTTATTTTTAAATATCTAAAACTTTTTATTTGTTTTCCATGTAAGATTTTTAATTTAAAGTAATAAAAAGTATGTTAAGAAATTTAAAGACACTAACAATTTAACTTGTTAAAAAAATGAATGATAATGAAAAATTCGCCGACATGAAACGTCACGCTCGCTACATGAAACTTTACGCCCGCTACACATACACTGCACCACGTAAGTGAGAATATGGAGGAAATGATCTTTATCTTTAAAAAAAATTGTATCGCTGGACCCCACAGTCTTCCTTCTGCAAATTACGCTATTTCTTCCTTTCACTTATAATCTCAATGTGTCAAGTAAACCAAACAGCCTCTATCTGCTTCACATGCTTATTTTCGAGGAGGGTGGCAAGTTACATTCGCCAAAGTAGCCTTCTTCACGCCCTCGATACACAATGTACTATTTTTATTTATGTTGTTTTGATAATAATCCTGATAAGCGTCACATAATACGTAAACAAATTCCTATTCCATCAATCCTTAGTTGTATTTATGGGTTTTTGTTACGAAAACATTTCGGGTGAAATTGTGTTTGAAGCATCAGGAAATAAGTTACAAATGTTTAAAAATAAGGCTTCGCATCAAGAGCCCACATATTGTACCCCATCAACTTTAATAAATATTTGTCGAAATGAATTAATTTTTTGTGTGAGAAGTTCCATCTAATAGGACTACACTTTAGAAATTATGCCACATAGGTACGGTGCTTTGGTTCAGTAGACAGGCAATTTTTTCTTTTTTGTGTGCCTGTGTAATAATTTGGTAATTTCAGTCATAATTTTAAGTAACACATAAATGGGTTAGGGATGTGGCGACCTCTTCGGTGGTGTACCTGCGTTTTCGTCGCGGTAGAGCTTGAGCTTTCTTCTCTTGACTTTTATGGCTATTAGGGTAGGTCATTTTGCGCCAACTTTAAGAAAAGGTAACGTGCCAATGCCTCATTCAGTGATTGCTGTCTTTAAATAATTTTCATCCAAGGTAGCTCAAAATCGGTTTATATTTAGTTTATATTTAGATTTGTCGTCAAATTTGTTGTGTAGGAGTCTCCACATAATGTTTCTTAAACAAATTATAACAGTATTTATATTAATTTAAAATAAATTTTATTTATGTATCTATAAATATATAATTATATTCATGTAATCAATGCCTAATATTTTTAAATTAAAAAAACTTAATTGCGATCGATTTACTTGTAAATAAATCGTATTTTTTTGAAAGTTGATTGAATCGAAATTGAACTGCACAGCATATAGACGAACAGAAAATATACCAAAGGATTGAACTCAATAAGACTATCACATTTTAGTAGCATTAACAATTACGAATCAAGTTGCCGTCTTTATTAAAACAAAGTTGACTTTATTGATACATTGAAATGAATTAAGACTGTAACTCGCTGCGGGCAAATTCAGACTGACTTAAGACACAGAATCGAAAAGCAAGCAGCAAGGATTCAGGAAAATATACATATAAATGTACTTAGAGTCCTTTAATTGTGTACACTACCGTGAAAGAATTTCCGACCACCTCTTTAATAATGACTGATAAAGTTCGCTTAATTTCTATTACGTCAGAGCTAAACAAATTCTCTTTAAAGGGGTGAATGCTTACAAAATTCTGTATAAAATAAACTCACAATCAGGCCAATTTGTCTATTTTTTAAGTAGATATCGCAAAAACAGTGTAAATTCAATGTTTTCTTAAATTTTCAATAACTTCCGTAATAATAAATATGTCTTAATGTTCTTCTGTTGATCCTAAAGCTATTTTTCTATAATATCACAGCAGCTTATAAGCATAAATCTAAAATAGCTTTAAAATAAGCCCAAGAACATAAAAAATTTTGATTATTACGGAAGTTATGGAAAATTAAAAAAAAAAACATTGAAATTTACACTATTTGTTCCTATATTTACATGAAAAATAGACAAATTGGCTTCTTCCTGGGCTTATTTTATACAGAATTTCGAGAGCATGCAACCCATTAAAAATAAATTTTTTTAGCTCTGACATAATTGAAATTAAGCGAACTTTATCAGTCATCATAAAAGAGGTGGTCGGAAACTTTTGCACCGGTTTGGACGATCGATAAATGACGTTACTGAATTTAAGAAATTACAAGAAATAATTTCGAAAAAATAAAATGAACTATTTCCAATTTTCAGTCTTGTACGCAACATTCCGTCCTCCTTTCGTCGCAGATGAAATGATTCCTGTTATTATACAATCTAAATCGAAATGAAAAAAAAAACTAGTTAAGATTGATTCTAAAGAAAATTACTCATAGGTGATGCGTAGCACGCCGTCTGCCAAGAGAAAATCAGTACTGTTACCGGGGAGAATTTTTTATTTTGACTAAAGCAGACATTCAGCATAACTCGCTTGATCGCAAGGATAAGCTGCATATGATGTGATGGGAATGCAGTCCGGATTTCCGATGACGTCTGACACAACTTAACCGGATTCACTAAGTTACAAGAGAAACATAGCAATAAAAACTGAATGACCGCAGAAGACTGTCGAAAATTGGAACAATATAAAAGGACACTGTACAACAGCGTGAAATGACCCCAGCCTCTTCCGACAAGCAGACGATCTGCGATGATTTCCTAAAGACGTGAAGGCATGGATGCTGAATTAGAATTAGGGGCGTTGAGATGAGTTGCAAGTTGATGTTGAATCCAAGACTTCTAAAGCTCGAGTTCTGTTATATAAAAATGATTTCATCACATCAAAAGTATAGGAATTCATCGAGTCACCGAGAGAAGCTTCTCAGTCTTGATAGAATTGCCGATCTAATTTTTCCACGGTGTCGTAGATGAGTCACGATGACCATTGGTCGATTCGTTTCCCCAAGATAGACAAAACTTGGAGGTTATCGTAGTTGTATTAACAGCTCTTTAAGAGCACTTGCTGATTCGGCTTTTATCGGAGGAATGACAGAGATTTTAGCCAAATGTACATTAATAAAAAGTTTATTATTCTCAAATCGTTCCTTGAGCAGATCCCAACATCGCTGATAGTTGTCGTGAGTGATTGGGATTCGACGTAAAATATGAGCAGCTTCACCAGTGGGGCACGACTTTGAATAGTCAACATTTTCTACTGACGAGATTCGAGTATTCCGGTCAACTATCGATGTAAATAAGTCCTTGAATTTGACCCACTCAGTGTAATTTGAAGAGAATTTTGTAAATTCTATACTTGACAGCGACTGATGAGACACAGCAGCACCCTCAACCTGTAACTGAATTATTCGTAGACCTGGAGAACGTAGAGAATTTTTACAGTTCATCTGCGAACTTTCCTTTCGCGTTGAGGTAGGCTCTTTCAGTAATCCCGTAACAAGTTTTTCTGGAATAAGCATTCGTCTTGTTTTGATCACGAACTTTTATCGATTCCAGATGCTGTGTTTGAAATTATTAGCAAAAGTACTTTAAATCTGAAAAAAAGCTCGGTTTGCTCCAAGAAGTAACTTGCAATAGACTTCGCGAAAATGACACATAGACAACAAGACAGATTAAAAGTCCATCAAATTAAAAAGTCATGGGACTGATTAAAAGTTTGTCCAAATAAAGACTTAATGGCAGCGACTTTGGAAACATCTAAAAAGAGAGTCTCAGTGTTTTTCGTAAATCAATTTAAATTACACTCCCGGAAAAGTTCACTTTTTCGATTCGAATCGAAAAGAATGAAGATTAAATGTTGTCAACTTGCCAGATGAAAATTATTAAAAAATATGGATATTATTGACTTTCGATTCTCACCGATCTATCGATCAGTTCTACCAGAATTTGTGCGAATAGTCCTTACACTACACAGAATTTAGACGAACAGGAAACTTACCAAAGGATTGAACTCAATAAGTCTGTCACATCTTAATAATATTAGCAATTGCGTACGTTCGCGTCCATCGCCTCCATGTAAAAATCATGAATCTCGTTCTGGATGTCGATTGGGCTCGGCTTTGCTCCGAAGTATATTTTGTTTGATTTGAAACAAGTAAAAGTACAATTTGTGATTTTTCGACGTATTCTCGTATTCAAGGTATGCTAATATTTTGTTGCGGCAAACGCCGTGGCGAATATAGATTCTGTTTTCTTCATTATTAATCGACTTAGAGAATTTCGCAAGGCCATTGTTCAGAGGGTCTAGGGAATTTGATTCCTTTCTATCCGCATTTGTAACTGAATGCGGCCTCTTTTCGGAGACTTCGAGATGTATGGGGATGTTCCTTTACACTGACAAGCATCATTTCCTTATTATAAAAGAAAAATGCATAATATCGGGTTACACAATATTTCACATTAGAGGTTTCACGTCAGTTTGTCTTAATTCAAAAAAAGATGTATGTAATTGGGTTTAGGCTTTAATAACATGGTGAGATTGTGGGATGCGCTAATCTAATTTAATATGTGTTCTTAACAGTTATTGACTTTGTTCAAGTATTTTCTTCGAATAAATGTACAATTTGTCATTGTCTATAGACGGACAGAACTTGGTCTTGTGATTATTAATCAGTTAAACCCCTCCCTCGTAGATAAGAGGTTAAGTTATAATTGATTAGTGTAAAATTGTGGAATACTAGTTGCAATTTGGCTGTAAGAGTAAATTTCTAATTTTGGGGTTAAAAGTAATATCAGATTTTGGACATTTTGAATTTAAAGTAAAATAAATTTTACGAGTAGTATTTTCTCTCAAGACCGAGAAATACCCTTGCAAAATAGCGCCCCACGTCGGATGCCATTTTTGTGACCAGTTTTCTACAATTTAACACTAATCAGAAAAAGACCCTCCCCCGTAGATAAGAGGTTAAGTTATAATTTATTATTGTTAAATTGTGGTAAACTAGCGTTAATTTGACTCTTAGAGTAAATTTGTAATTTTTCGGTTAAAAGTGATGTCAGATTTTGGACATTACGAACTCAAAGTAAAATAAATTGCACAAGTAGTATTTTCTTTGAAGACCGAGAACTACCCTCGCAACTGAAGTACAAGGTCTTATCTTTCATAGTAGGTACTGGTTCTATGTACAGTTGATTTCAGCAGAATTTAATGGATACGTCTCCAGTTCCGCATTGAACTAATGTTTTAAGTGAGGAAAATTATTTCAGTCTTTTCGCGGAACTGGAGATTTATTGGAAAATTATTGGAATTATTGGAGAATTATTGAAGAACTGGAGAATTATTGAATTCTTCTGCAATCAGCTAAAGGTATATATAATCAGTACCTTTCATGAAAGGTAAGATTTTGTACTGCAGTTTTGTAGTTTTGCCATTTTTATTTCTAGATGTACAACTCAAGAGATGACGACAAGAGGATTTTGAAGGTCGTTATAATATTCCTTGGCGGAATTCCCCAGGAGAAAAGTGTTAAATTTTAGAACCGGGTGCCATAAGTAGGACACCACGTTGAATGGTTCCTTACTCATTAATCTATTGCTTGTTAAAAAAAGCTTGGTCCATTTTTACGACATGAAGCTTTCTGCAAATTTAGGAATCATGTATAGTACCTGAGCAAAGATCTTATTGAATTATCGCTGTCCGATCCACAGTTGACACGTTTGGAGAAGGAAAAGATGACCGTTAATTGACTTTATTTCTAATAAATCGGAGCTGCTATTAGAAAAGTTAGGACTTAAAAAAAGTGGTTGTTAATGATATAACGGAGAGTGGCGTTGCTCTAACAATTAAATTTAATTGCCTACTTATTCATCAAGGGGAACAGTTTAACACATTACTACATGTTGCTGCTGAACAGAGGAAATTCCATGCAAATAAGCGTTAAAATGCTTAATACGACATATGTGTAGACTCTTAAACAATAACTTTGACGGCAAAGCTCAACCTCTAAATATTAACCGATTTCGATCTACCCGGATGAAAATTATTTTAAAGACAGCGAACACTGAATAAAGCGTTGCCAGATAGGCAGAGAACGATGAGGAATGCCAAACCCCATAAAATATAGACAGTTTAAAAAGAATTTTAAGGCGTTGTTCACTTTCCTGGGATCATTGAAATTAAACGATAATAGGGATGCAACTTTAGGATGAAGTTTGCTGCAAAGTTTTCTCATAAACAGAAATCTGCAGTAATATATCTTATCCCTGAGGATATGGACATCAGGAATACTTATATCAGAAAAACGAGCAATGGAGATTAAGCAGAAGGGTTATTATCTAGTTTTTTAAAAACTTGTTCTCAGGTGTTTGAACCCGGTTTTTCATCATCAACCGCGGATTAAGTGCCTGATGAGTTAAAAATATAAATGGATGTAATACGATTTTTGAAATTTCTTGGGATGATGTTAGTAGGCACACAATTAGGTGTAATGTAGTTTGGCGTTTGTCCTTTACCGTGGATGTCGTTAAGCATAAGCTGAGAGCGTTGGAGGTGACATTAATGGTCTCCAGATGCTTTTTTAGAGCTACCATCTTTCGCTCCATAGGGTTTCAGTCATCTACTTCCCGATTGTCTAGGAAGTTTCTCACAATGCGACATGTATTTAACAAAACCACTTTCTGAGCTGCGGATGGCCGGTTTTCGCTACAAGCGTTAGTATTACCTCATAGAAAATATGTTCGAAGTCATCCGGTTCACAGAAATGATCTCGTGTGTCCAGGTACCCTGATTAGTTTGACCCAGTTTTTACCAGACACCTCGAGAAGTTCTTGGAGGCAAATCCAAAGTTGTTTGGTTGTACTCTTCTCCGAAAGAAGGGCCTTTAGAGCAATTTAGCTGCCTGAGCATATGTGAATGTGGTGATTAACATATCCACGTTCGCGTATCACCTTTAAGCTGGTCTTACTAGCCAAAATTTCAGCTTGAAATACGCCAGGAAATTTTCCCAGCGCCATTGTTAGTTCAGCCCTGTGTCCCATCCTAAATACTCTAGCTCTATAGCCAAGGTTATTTTTAGAGCTGTCCGTGTACCAGTCGAGTCCTTCCGTTGTGAATAAGTTACTTTTCCCCTGTTTATTTGACCAATCCTCTCTTTTTAGGAAAATAGCCCTAAAGAGCTTCATGAAAGAGTATTCTTTTAGCATGTTATCAGAGGACATGGAAAGGATCATCTCCTGTCAGTACACTCCTCACTATACATTGCAGGTCGAGAAACTTGGCACTTTTTTTACCTTCCCTTAGGGAAAGTTTATACGCCTCCGCTGCCACCCTCTACCTAATTAGAAGGTACAGCGGTGGTATACTTACGATGTATTCTAATGCCGCTTTTGGATTCGTTCTCATTGTTCCCGCAATTTCCAGAAAAAATACCCTTTTTAGGCATACCAGCTGATTCCTGCAATAAACCAAACGTATATAAACGTATATAACCAGTAAACTACCTTTGGTCTTAGTCCCTAGGTTTTTCCAATTGCGCCTATGCAAGCCCAAAAGGCTGTTTTTGCCTTGTTTACTACTGAATCAACATATAGTTTCCCGGTTAGCTTAGGGTCAAAGGTGACGTCTAAATATTTAGCTGATGTGGAGAGGTCGACCTTTTCGTCATAGAGCTCAGGTTTCTTGAGATCGGGCATTTTCCTGAGTCTGTTAAAGACCATAAGTTCAGTTTTATCTGATTAACAGATAGGCCACGGTCGTTACACTAATTCTGAACATTGTTAAGATCATCTTGCAGGGCCTCAACTAGAGTTCCCTTGTATTTAAAAACTACTAATCAAATCATCAATAACGAGTGCCCACAGGGTGGAAGATAAAACTCCTTCCTCCGGACATCTCCTTTTTACATTCCCTCTCAGGTTGCAACTGTGGAGCGACGATTGGACAATCATGTCGCACAGCATGGATCGCATCCACCTATTTACAGTGGTACCTACACGACTCTCCTCTGCATAATTGTATATAGATTCCGTAGGGGTGTTATTAAAAGCATTCTCTATGTCTGAGAACGCTGCAATAGTTACATCTCCTGCCCGCTCGCTTTCTGAATGCTAGAGGTAAATGCATGAAGTACGTCAACAGTGGATGTGTCTTTTTGCGAGACAAACAGATTACTACGAACGGGTTTATGCTGTAAGATTTCCTTCTTCATATGAATTTAACTAACCTTTCCAATATTTTCTACATGACGGAAGTTCGGTTAATCCTTCTGAATAATTTGTCCTCATAGTAGGAGTTTCTCTTCGTGTTTGGTAATCGGTATAAGGATCGCTTTGACCTTCTTCGACGCTAAAGTGGTATTTCCCAAAGCTATGACGAACGACCCACCTAATTTCTGATTGTGTTATTATCTGGTTATCCACACCCCAGTCATCTCCATTGGCCCTATGCATTACGCAGTGCACCTGCACAAGATGTTCAAGGTTTTTGTTAGCCGTTTCTGTCATGTGACCTGTTGTGAAAATCAATGTCTTCATTTGACATGTAGGGGTTTTCTTCAAGGTTCTCTGGAATGGGCCATGGGCTGACGTATCCCTCCTCTTTGGCAATAAATCTTAATCGCTACTAGGTCCTTGCTATAGAACCTGGGTAAGGTAATAATATAAGTATCCCATCTGATATAAATCTCTGCCCTAGGTTTCTCATCAGCTCTGTTGTAGATTATATAACCGCTTTTTTTTACGTATGCCCCTCATTTCTGCCTCGCAATATCAAGGCACTTGAATCCGGGCAAAGCCCGTTCGTTCCACTGTAACACGTCTACTTGAAACGGTAGACGAACCTTTGCAGTGGTGAATAGAATCTTTATATTAATCCTCTTTATTCGTAGGTAAGGTTCACAGTCAATTTTATCTAGGTATTCGACCACAGATGGGTTCACACTCACAACTAACTGAGTAATTTTGGAATCAGTCTCAACATCGACATTCGTCCATTTCCCTGTTTCTGAGGAAGGGTTCTGGACTGCCAATTTTGCAAGAATTGATGATTGTTCCTCCGTGGTCCCGGGTATAAAATACAGAAGCTTGGCCGGTTTGGAAGTTCCGCGGAGTCAATGACTTTGTCCTTAGCTCCCTTCCATGGCTCCAAAGTACCAGCGGCTTCGATAAGCCGAGCTCTGAACACTTCATTTGAGCAAAAGACGGTAAGAATATTGTTCTTTTAACGACAATCCTCAAATCTGGTCATGATGTAGCCAGGTTTCACGCCCAGACTTTCCTCTCCAGCCCTGACTCAATAACTGTTTCTTGATATAGAGTGAGTTTTTAACTGGAAACCCATTCGCAAATAGGCATCTTCAGGTGGTTTTGAAGGGCGAAACTGTAGGACTCTCCTGAGTCAGCGAACCTACCATTCTTGACCTCCATGTCTTGTTTCGGTGTACTGCCGACTGAACTGCCTCTTAGGGCTCACCGGTTCAAGAAGGGTTTTGCCTCCCAATAGTGCTTGCTGGCAATTATATCTGTTCCTGGCTGAAGCGGAGTACCTGGTTTTCTGTACTTTTTTTGGACTCGCATGTGTGTTAGCATTGGTATTTGCGGCGAAGCTAACTAAAACCTCATCGCTTACCTTACCACTTGAGTTTCTGGGGCTCTCAATAGTGCCCTGTTATTCTAAATCCCTCTATATTTGGTTTTTATTGTTTATTAGTTTTTCTTTCTATTTTAATCCCACGAAAGGCTAGGGAATAACTGTCCAGCTCTACAGAACCCCGCTTGTATAGCTAAGACTTTTACACTGGGAGGACGCCCGGTACCCCAAGACACACCGTTCAAGTAACCATACCCAAGTAACATTGAGCCGTCGACACGGTTGTTCACGCCTTGTTTTAGGGGGCTATTTTGTGAATCGAGAGCCATCCGACTGTCGCTCCTTAGTGGTCAGATCCGAACTCGCCTTTTCTTTGGACAGAGAACTTTCATTCCTCACCGTAACGAGTAACCACCAAACATTTACTTTTGGTTGCGAAATTTGTGCATAACAATGAAAATTGTTAATAGTTAACAATGTTTTGTAGTTAAGCCTCTCAGGTAACGAATTTTAAGTCAAAATTGCGTAAACACCAAACATTTTGATCGAAAATGCCAAAATTGGTCTTTTTATCCAATTTATTCATGAAAAATGACCATTTTTAGTACTCATCAATGTTCTGTAGTTAAGCCTCACCAGCAACGCATTTTAAAGCGGACTTGGTGTAAAAACCAAAAATTGAGCTCGAAAATAACAAAATTTACTATTTTTTAACCAATTTGTTTATAAAAATAATTGTTCTCATACTTTATCAAACATTAATGAGAATTTACAACATCCATAAGCACATAGAGTTGTTAAATTGTTCATTAAATTTTTTTATAACAATTACATTGTTTATTACGCAAGTTATTTACATTCTGTAATTCCCCATGCATGGGTTTAAGACTTTCTAATATTTAGCACTTGCTCCTGAGGAGCAAAAAAAGAGTGCAAAATTGCACATTTTGCCACACTGCGTTAAATAAATATATATATATATATAATTAAAGCTGAATTCAAAAATCGCGCTTCACAATTGTTGTTGACTCTTTAAAGGCCCGTAAAAAATTTTTGGATATGATAGAATCTTCAAAGGGGGCTCAAATGAAAGTTTGAACCCGTCAAAAATGAGACATGCTAGAATCTTTGACAGGGGCTCAAGTGAAAGCTTTAGTCTTTTTGTTGAACGCTATTATATAAAACCCAAAAGGAATTTAGTAGTCACATCTGTTATCCATTGGAAAACTTCATTCTATTCAAAAAAGATTGTGTCTATGCTCTGACAACTCTGTCGTTTGCCATAGATGATAATTGATAATGAGAAAGGGATTATAGACACTATCATAAACAGGGGTCTATTATTTATGTTACCTGCAGAAACTAATGCAATAAACGGCGGATTTCCACATTTAAATTTAAGTAAACCCTGAGAGCAACACCATAAAATAAGATTTTAGCTCACCAAAGATTCAATTACAAGTATTACTTTGTACTGATCCGAAACAACTACCTGATGGTTAGAATTCGTAAGTGAATCATAAATTAGGAAAAGGCCTTATTGTAGACTGTAGAGTCTCACACGCGGTTTTTCCTCCTTCTATTGAGGATGCTGGAGAAAATAAAACTTGTCATTCCAGTAATCCTCTACAGTCTACTATTATGACATCCTTTAAATTCTTCTTTCATTCTTTTGTCGAAAGTTTATAGTTTAGACGTTAAAAGGTTGAATGAAATGAAGGGCCGCACTGCATACGGGTGTAAGTGCTAAAACTCGAATGTTACAGCAGATACAAAAAGCTGTGTGATTTTTATGAAATTAATTTAAAACAAAAATTTATGGGCCTTATACTAAAATTTGTTATAAACAAATTAATAAATAATAAGCTTACGCTAAAAATAACTACACCAATGGAATCTATGGAAAAATGACTAAAGAAGCATATGTTTGTCACTTTTTTGCTCCAATTATTTCTAACAAAATAATAAAGATTGGCGTGTTTGTTTATAAGGTAAGTTTAATATTTATTGCTTTGTTTCTTACAAATTTTTTAATGAAAGATTTTTCAACTAACTTTTTATGCCAAAATTCATTGCTGATGGCGCTGCTCAAATTCTATCAGTTACTTGTTTTGTATCGCTAGTGGTTTAACCATCGGCTGAACCTGAAGCAGATACAGAGACATCAATTGTTTATTATTTTGTTATAACTAATTTGGACAAGAAAGTGATCACGTAACACATGTTCCTTTAATAATTTTTCACGTAGAATCCATTGGTGTAGTTATTTTTAGCATGAAGTTAATATTTTTGAACTTGTTTATAAAAAGTTCTAATATAAGGCCCTTGAATGATGGCCCAAAGTAGCTTCAACCCTGAATCAACTACATATAGGCCCTAAAATACCTATTCAGAGTGTCATGCTTTCATCGCAAAGTGCAAGGTTTTTCTGTCTAACGCCCGGACTATTGAAGACCAATAGGAAATTAATTTATCCCTCCCACCAAGTCCTTTTATGAATCTGCACTGGCTTAGACAAAGATTCTACAGTTTCGCAGATTGGGTCTAACTTTTCATGAGAGGGTACGACCAGTTTTCCTTGTGAACTTACGAAGTGAAGTGCCTAGAAACAAAAAGTGTAGCTTTTTTTTGTTCTTTACGGTACCATTGCATGATTATAAATCATGGATAAGCCGAAGAAGAGAAACCCCGCTTGAAACGCAAATATTGCTGATTTCTTCAGCAAAGTTCCAAAAGTAAAGGTAAGATAAGAAATTGAACTTTTATATTAGCAAAAAGACGCGCATTTTTAGAAAACAGTTTCTAGAAAAACAGCTTCTTCAGTTAGTATGTTTAATGAATAATATTAATAATTTCATAAAAACGCTCAAATTCTTAAATTTCTAGAACTTCTAGAACTAGATTTCTAGAACTTGGTTAAAACAGTGTGTCTTGCCGCTTTTACAAATAAATCTCTTACTAATAACTTTTTATTTAAAAATCTACGAATTGATACAAAACACAACAGGACTGACCCTCTACTAAAATGAATGTATTACTTCAATTAGTTAAAAGCATACAAAAATACAATTTGATAAGATAACATTTCTAAATAAAGTTGTTTAATACTTTCCCTCAACATACTTTTAATGATAGATTTCAAAAGAAATTATATATATATTTGAAATAAAAAACTTTGGCCGGCAAAAATATATATCAGTAAAATATATTTTTTTAAATATCCCAAAATATTTGTAAACTAGTTATGTCACCCATATTTAATGTATACAGCCTAGGAAGGAAGAAAAAAATTGATGGTAAATTCCATTCCGCCAAGTCTTATAGGTTTGCATTTTTAAATATTGAAAATTTCTGTTAGAAACAAAATATTTTAAGGGTACTTTCAAACAAATTTGTTCAAAAATTTTAATATGGCTTCTTAAAAGTATTTGACGAGAAAAATATTTCACTTGTACTAATACATAATTTGTTAATACTAAATGTTTAGCCTCAAAATATTTACTTCTTTATTGCATTTGCAGGAAAACAGTGATATCACCTCTGTACTATGTGAAGAAAACGGAGATGTAGAAATCCAAAATGTAAATCAGCCTGCTGATTTGCATAAACACAAGAAAAAGTAAGTATTAAAACTATTATATGTTAGTTAATAAGTATAACATTTTAATAAAATGAAATTACATTGAAATTGTAACTCATTAACTTGTTATATATTTATTTAAATTTTAAAAAGTTTTTATTTCTTTGGTAACCGTTGCATTTTTGATAAAAATATCAATTTCCGGCCAGAAATACGTACAAAAGCTATTATTGTTCAAATACTGTAAATATTCTTTTAAATTTAATGATTTTTTATTGACAGTAGCAAATTTGGACAAAAAACACAAATATAACATTTTTAAAAAATTGCTCAGGATTGTGAATCTTCTTTTAAGCCTAATATTTGGTGTGTAAAATAATCCATTTTTGCTGAAAAATTTTAACATAACCTAAAGTTCTTGAAAAATTGTAAACATTTTTTGTAATATAATTTTTTATTATTGAGAATACTATTAAATATTATGGTTCAAATATTGTAAATGCCCTTTCAAATATTATAATTTATTATTAGAAATTTCAATTTTATTCCAAAAACACTAACATGACACAAAATTGTTGAGGATTGTAAATCTTCGTTTAAACCTAATATTTTTTGTTGAATATCACCAATTTTTCATGACAATTGTTATAATATATAACCTAAAGTTGTAAAAAATTGTAAATATTTTTTGCAATATAATCCTATTTTATTAAGGATATTATTGAATATTATGGTTTAAAATATTCTAAATTTCCTCCCAAATATAATGATTTGTTATTAACAATTGCAATTTCAGACGACAAACACTAGTATAACACAAACTTTCTTAGGATTGTAAATCTTCATTTTTAACTAGGTAAGTTTGTTCCCTTCAGGACGTAACACTGTCAACAAATCGAGCCTATTCGTTGAGAACTGGTGAAACTCTTAATTTGTTTATCAACATTGTTTAAATAATGATTATTTCATTTATTTTTTATTATTATTTATTTTATTATTATTATTTATTTTTAATTAAATAAAATCATTCCTGTAAATGTACATAACCAACATATAAAAGAGTCATGACAAAGACTTTTCTTAGCCTCATGAAAAAAGTAATCGGAAAAATATTCTTGGATAATTCCATAACAAAATTTAGCTTATTCTTTGAAAAAAACAAAATCTGAATTTGTAAAGCAACATAGAAAACAGTATTCGGAAAGACATTCTTAGTTCACTCCGAAAAAAATTGTGACTATTGCTTGCAAAATAGCCAAGCTCTGGATACTTTTATGAAAATTGTTGAAACAATAATTAATGTAAATGTGCAAAGTATAGTATAAAAGAGTTATTGAAAATACATTCTTGGTTCGTTCAGGAAACAAATTGAGCCTATTCTTTAAAAATATCCAAACTTCTAATTCGTTTATGAAAATTGTTTGAATAATTAATAAATCTTTGAAATCTGCAGAACATTATAGCAAAAAGTCATCAGAAAGATATTCTTAGTTAATTTTGTAAAAAATTGAACCTATTTATTGAAAAATAGCCAAACTCCTGATTTCTTTAGGAAAATTGTTTGAACAATAAATAATTATTGTAAATTCATAAAGTACCGTAGGAAAAAGTTATTGGAAATTCATTCTTGGTGTTTCCGTAGACAAATTGAGCCCATTCGTTGGAAAATGGCCGAACTTGTTTAAAATTGTTTAAATTACACAGCTCCACAAAAAAAATCGAGAAAAGTACCCCTGGAGTCTGACTATGTCTATCATTGTTTTCGGGGTCGCTGAATCCATATTCGGGATCCGTTTGGCTAGCATTTTTCTTACTGACACATATATCACACACATATCAGGAATGTTTGACAATTATATTTCCTTTTGGCTTCTGAAAATCAAAATTACCAACTAAGTAGAAAAAATAATACCGTATTTCACGGTTGAAGAATGGTGAAACGTAAAAAGTAGCAGGTTCAACTGTTTGCGGATCACGACACTGACACCGCACCGCAGTGGAGAAGCGGCGCACGGTCTCGCTAAAATGACGATATCTTGGGACCTATGAGAGTCTCCAAGAATTTTTTTTTTCAAACGAAAGGGGATGTACATGGCGTAACTTCTGTAATTTTTAAAGTTTTTTAAAGTACTTAAGGGATGAAATTTCTTTTGTATAGCATTACAATTCCACGAAGTTTTATTAAAATCGAACAACCAACTGCAGATCCTGATATTTCTGACGTGTACTGACCCTATAATTATTTTTAGACTATACATTCGGCCTTTTCTTCGGTCCGCGAACTTTGGTTGAATTGACCCTACTCGCACACAAAAAAGCTCTGCTCGCGTGAGTCGCCCTCTTGCACACCCGTAGCTTACACAGAATTGACACTGAAAATAATGGATTAAACCGATTATGATCTTGGATGTGGAGTAAGACTTATAAATATAAACAGTTGCCCTAACGAAATATGACTTAACATTATTTTTTACAGAAGATGACCTTTGCTTCCCGTACCACTTGATCATCGATAATATTGATGTGGAGTGCACCAACAACTTCATCGATGCACTGCAAATATACTTCGCATCCATTTTTGTCTGGAACCAAATGTACCCTGACACTGCTAGTGCTAATTGGCTTTTCGTCGTAAAATATTTCTTGAATATCTCGATAACCCCTTGGCTCGTTAACATCCTTTCCGTATCTGGGAAATTGTTAGAATTCGTGTCTTTCGTTCCTCTAGTGAGATTCGTCTACCCTTAGACACGTAAGGCAGTTGCGGATGCAAACATTTTCTTTTCGAAATTTTCTTCTCAGCCTGTGAATAATTTAATTTATGTGATGAATTTAGATATTTTCATTGACTTATACAAATGGAAAAAATGGTTTATAGTACTGATTCTCTGGCTAACAACGAATAAATGTAAGGCTGAGATTTGCCAGAGAATCAGAAAAATTATCTACTCATTGAATAAAATTAACTAATAATTCCCAGAAGATGTCACTTCTTACACTATGAAGTTCATGCGTGGCGTAGATAATGATTCAAAATGAAAGGGGAGTTTGAAGTTTCTTCCTCTTTTTTTATATAGAAGAGAAGTTAGGTTGTTTCGTTACCTGCACACACTTCATAAGTTTAGGGCTTGCCTTTTGAAAATTCATGATCCGTTTTAATTTTATATCGAAAGAGTTCCGTGATGCTACCTTCAGGACACCCAAAAATAAATGAATATATTTCAATATATTTTAGCCTCAAAAGAATATATTAAAATAATGATTGGGATTACTAGATATTCTGATTGAAGGAATTGAGTTAACTTTTGTTAGTAAAATGTTCCGTTAGGAATTCGTCAATAGGCTTTATTTTCTTTGAAGCATCAATTAAAAATGTTTATTCGATTTCTCTTCGCACAGATATCTCGAAAACTGATAACCACTGTTGATTGTTCTAACAATTTTTGAACTGAATACAATTCAATGAATAAGATTTATTTTTTTATGAAACAAATAAAAAATTTTTGATACCATTTTTGATCCATTTTTGATAAGATGCACATGTAGAAAAAAGAAAAGTGAAAATTTCTCTAATTTTTTGGAAAAAAAATGGTACAAAAATTAATAACACATTAGATATAGAAAATTTTGCATTTCACACAGATTTTAATCAAGCGCAAGGCCAATAGAGAAAATGTATTTGTTAAAACCGACCGAGATCTAGAAAAAAAAAATCTTAAAATTACAAAATTATAGTTGCCAATGTTTTGATGTTGAATTTGAGAAGTTTTATCCATAAAAGTAGGAAAAGCATAAAGGCCAGACGTATATTTATTGATTCAAGTTAATGGTGTGAAGAGCTGTGGCTTACATACGTTCTATTCTAAAACTCTTTGAAAACTTGTGACGGCCGCCTAATGGAGTTTCCTCGATTTCATCTAAGGACAATTCATAAACAGCACCGGTGTACATGTTTATTTTCACCCGCTTTTGCCCCCACATACCATTTTTATATATTCCACGGAAAAATATTTGGCTACATTTTTTTTCCAATATTGCATAGATGTCACCACTGGACGTCGATAATACAATTTGTTCTTGAGGTGGTATGGGCTTGCGGACATTATTCATCGTTCGCAATTGAATTGCTGGGTTGTTGAGAGGAAAAGTGTATCTCCTAAGTTCCAATATCCGGTTTTGATTTTTGTGGGGAACAAGTCGAATGATTCTAAGTTCTTCAAGATTGAATCCAAATATTTCAGAAAAATGTTGCCAGTCAGGAGGGGACCTGGACCTGTTCTGAAGAGCTGGCTCCACAGGAGGAGGTGACAAGGCAGAAGGATGAGGTCTGCTAAGAGAAAGACTCCTTTCTGGAGAAGGGAATCTGGCAAGAGGAAGACTCCTTTCTGGAGAAGGAGGTCTGGCAAGAGGAAGAGTCCTTTCTTGAAAATTCAGTTCAGGAAAATAAGGTCTGCTACGAGGAACACCAGGAATAGGGTCGCCGTTAGGCAAACACTCAAACTGTTTACTCAATTCTGCAACAAGAAATGGAGGATAATATTTCTTAAAGCAAAAAGTCCTATTTTGGTATAACATGAACTGTAAATATACTTGTTATTGTTAATGTAGTTATCAACGTATTCACCAACTGTTTGCAACATTTTTCATCAACGCTGCATGTCATAAACCTTGAATTTCAAAAATCTGACACTAAATTCGGATTCAGTGACCCCAAAAGCCGATACTTTCCTTTTTTTCAAATTTTGAATGGGACAGAGTAGGCAAGACAAGGTAAGTTATCTTTGAGAATATTTCTACAAGGTTCAGCTTAAACAAAAAATTTAGATTGAAAATATATTTTCTGTGCAAGTAAAAATATTCTATCATACTCTGAAAATCATTATACATACTTAGCTAAACAATTATATTTAACACAAAGTTCTTTTCTATTTTTTTTCAACAGACAGATTTCATAGACGCGATAGTTACTCCGCGCTGATTAAATCAAAAACATTCTAATTTGCGTGAAACTTAAAAGAAATTTACCTAAAATTATAGATATATTAATATATCATATTCACCAGTGGAATTGAGAATAACCGCCAAGTATAAGACCAGCGTATAAGCAATCCTCATCTTTTCTAATTAGAGGACAAACTGAATATTATCATAATGAATGATTTGATTAACATTGTAACCATGTAATCAAGTTTCCAGTTCTTCATTAGATGATATATTCTATGCTATAGTCGTTATTTCTCAAATCAAAAGGCGTCTAGACTACCCTTCTGAGGTATTTACATTTGATAAGAGTCAGTTTGAAATAAAAAAATTCTGTTATAAATATTAATAAAACTGATGTCCCCATTTACGTACTCTTTTATGATTCAAGGAATATGGAAAAAATGGTAGATTAACTATTTCACATTGTTCATTTGAAGTTTACTTGTTTGCATTGTGCCAGAAACAATTTAAATAATTTTTGATTCTGTATACTACTTCAAATTGTAAAACGAAAGATTAGCCTAACGCTCGGGGTGACCGCCCCCCCCCTCCTGTAAAAGCCTTACATACTTTTTGAGCGGCCCCTTAGCATTAAAACATTTTTTTTAGTTACGACACTGCTTATGATAAATACATATATCAAAGTAAAATTTGTGGGGATTATTTTATATTAATTTTTTATCTTTTGACATAATGTTATTTGAGATAAGTATTACGGATAAACAAAACAAATAGTGAATAATGTCTACTTTATACTTCAGCATCGTTTTTTTTCTGTACAATTTTCATAATATGAGAATATTTTGACGAATTGTAAAAACATAAATGATTTAAAGAGTACTTCACTTTAGTTTTACTTAATTTTTTAGCCTGAACTTTTATTTTTTAATCAAAAAATTGTGAGTACATGAAAGATAGGTGACATTTGCCTCGTAAAAATTCAAATAAATCTCTCATTCGGAACGTGGATATTATACGCAAATTTAAAAAAGTGACTGAATTTTTTTAATTTATCACACCTTCATTTAAATTATCAAAACATTAATTTGATTTTCTTATAGCGAACATGCATCCGCGTCATAATAAATTTCCAGGGTAGTTAGAGTCAAACATAATATATTTGATTCAATAAAATCTTTTTCTCAGTAATTCTGATATAAATTATTTTCTTACATTGTTTCTTATATGGAACTTTCTGAATATATTTTTCATTTTTCATAAATATCCTTGGTGCTCACGATGTGTTTTGTAACAAACGTACACTAAAAGAAGCTTGGCACACCAGCCGCACAGACTGTCGATCTATAACAGCCCCATAACCTTGGATACAGAGGGTCCAGACACAGTGTGGCAACCTAGTGTCTGCTCGCTGATTGTGTCAGTTTTCTTATACATATACTCCCAAAGTTTATTCCCAAAGTTTACTTCTATTTACCTTGTCAAGTACTTTTTCTAGGTCAAAAAATGCACAGAAAGCTTCTTCCTTCACTCTCAAACATTTTTCTGTGATCTGTCTCAAAGTAAATATTCGATCCGTACACGACCTTCCTGGCATAAATCCACTTGAGACTTGCCATATATTTTCTTCTGTTATTTTCATTGCCCTACAAATAAGTATTTTTGAATATATCTTACACACGGTACATAATAAGCTGATACCTCTGTTATTATTGCAGTTGCTTTTATCTTCCTTTCCTTTGTATATTGGTAGGATAATCGCTTTTTTCCAAGCATCTTGAACTTCCTCCATCTCGAAACATAAATTGATCAATTCGCACAATCTGTGATGTATGTAGTCGCCATTGTATTTAGACATTTCTGCGTTAATACTGTCTACACCAGCAGCCTCACCATTTTTTCAAATTCTTACTTATATCCCTAACTTCAGAGGAACATACTTTCTCAATTGGGTTTTCTAACGTATTGTGTTCTATATAGCAGTTTTGATGTCCTACAATTTCACCTCCTCATAATTCCTTAAAAGAGTCTCTTAAAGCGACTAGTAATCCGGCTGTATCAAATAGCATTTCACCTCGTATTTCTCATGCTGACTAACTTTGTACTTTAAGCTCCCTTCATATTGTTCAACGCCCAATTTATACAACAGTTTCTTTCAAAATCTTCTTACATTGTCTTCTCTTCTATTTTGATTTTATCTTCATTTTATCTTTACTTTACCAGTTTTTTATAAGACGCATATAGTTTTGAAAGAATTTTAAAAAGTGTTTTGTCCACTATATATAAACTATATATAACTTTTTCACCTGGATATGCATTCCAGTTCGGTAATTTTATGGCGTTGCTCCTGATGCTCATCGTAAATTATATGCCTAAAACATGAAGATAAATTCGTGCTAATTTCAACTAAAGCTTTGAAGGTCGTCACCACTCGACGTTGATAATACAATTTGTTCTTCAGTTGGCATGGGCTTACGGACATTGTTTATTGTTCGCAATTGAATTGCTTGATTAATGGGAGGAAAAGTGTATCTCCGAAGTTTGAATATCCGGCTTCGATTTTTGTGGAAAATAAGTCGAATAAATCTAACTTCTTCAAGATTAAATCCAAGAATTTAAGAAAAAATTTGCCAGTCAGTAGGACACCTGGATCTGGTACCAAGAGATGGCTCCGCTGGAGGAGGTGGCATGGCAGGAGGACGAGGTCTGGCAAGACAAAGAGTCCTTTCTGGACAATGACGTCTGGCAAGAGGAAGAGTCATTTAAAGACAATAACGTCTGGCAAGAGGAATTTTTTTCTGGGAAATCACGTCTATTAAGAAGAAGACTTCTTTCTGGAGAAGGAGATCTGGCAAGAGAAAGATTCTTGTCTGGAAAATTTAGTTCAGGAAAATAAGAAGGTCTGCTAGGAGGAACACCAGGAATAGAGTCGCCGTTAGGCAAACACTCGAAGTCTTTACTCAACTCTGCAACAAAAAATAGAGAATAATATTTTTTTTATGCCCAAAAACTTATTGTGGTATATCATGAGTTGCGAATATTGTTGTCATTGTTAATTTAGTTATCAACATATTCATCAGTTGTTTGCAATGTTCATAATCAGTTCTGCTTGTCATGAAATTAGAAGGAAAGAAAATTGAAAACTCATTTGTTGGAAATTCTACTTTGAATTTTCATTTTTTTTTCAATTTGCGACAATTGCAAACTCTGGATAATTAAAAATTAAGCTATTGAAACTTGAAGAAAACTGAGAATTCAACTGTCGAAAATTAAAGCAAATTCACTTGCTGAAAATTAAATAAAATTAAAGATTCAATTGTGGAAAAACGTAATTTTAATTTCCTTGACCTCATAATAGTAGAAATTTCCAGACAGAAGCAAATTTTGTAATACGTGCAAGTTTTAAAAATGTTATATTACATAACTTTACGTGAATAAGCATTTAAATCCATTAGAGAGAATGTAGAAAAATTTGAATTTTTCGTAAACATGTCGCTATTGGCAGATAATGTTTTGAAAATTTATTATTTCTCCAATAGACTCTCAGTAGGAAATATACAACAGCCCTTTCCAACCCTGGAAAAAGTCGGCTCAAAAAGTATGCTATATTCTTCTTATGCTGAGGTTTAACGTCTTTCTTTTTTTCCCGTTTTTCTAATTTTGATTCGGGCAAAGTAGGCAAGAAAATTTAAGTTGTTTTTGCATACATTTTTGCAAGGTTCAGTTTAAACAAAAAAAAATTAGATTGTAAATATTTTTCATCATTATACATAGTTTTAACACAAACTTCTTCTCTATTTTATTATAGAGACAGATTTGATAGACTTTTTTTCAATTCTGTAATTCAATTAAAATACCACAGATTGTGATAAACGATAATTATAAATAATAAGCTGCAATTATGCCCTTCAAATTCTAGTTTTGTTCCTTCTTTAAGTTACGTATTTTGCTACATAATATAGTCACTACACTGCATTTTTTTAAAACTAAATATATTAATTTTTTTTGTGATTGCGAAGTTGTTTTTGAAATGCAGTATTTTTTAAATTATTAAACATTCAGAAATCCGTCAGAAAATTTGAAAAATTGACCAAGTAGCATCAATTTTTATTAAAATAGAAAATTCTCATATATTTTTATAAAATACGCAAGGTAAAAATAGTTTGAATTGGAAAGTTGTTTCTCTTTGAAATATCTATAAAAACTTTCGTCACCTCTTTTCGAAATTTTGTAAAAAATTGTCTCGTTATGAAAGGAAATCAAAATTTTCGATAATTTACTACCTTACTATGATTACTTTCCTTATAAAAAAAATATTAGAGGGACCTTTTGTGAAGCGCTTAAGAGAAAAAACTTTTCTTTGTAAGATATTTTTGTACCTCGCGCATTTTTTTAGAAAAATGAGAAATTTTGATTCTTAGGTAAATTCCCGCTATTTTGTTGATTTTTCCGATTTTTCACAATTTTCAGTGAATATCAGATTTTGATAAAAAAAATTAATAGAACCAATTACACGGATCCCTTTCGATGTTTTTCATTACCGAAAGTACGAGTCCAATATGGAAATAAATTATTCACATAAATAAAGGTTGTATTATTATAAATTTCTCCAAGTCTTTTGAATTCTGCCAAATTCTCTCGCTTTCCTAGAAATTACTTTTAAAATTTTGAATTCTTCAATTGATTCTTTAATTCTCCTAAAATATTCAGAATATACCTTGTTTTATTCTTAATTCTGTAAAATCTTCTGAGAACATAGAATTCTTTTCAACTGTTTCCAAATTAATCAGCTTGGATCAATGGATTAATTACTGCTGAATAAAGGTGTGCATGCTTTATTTTAATTCTGCAGAATTATGTTGAAGTTTTTTCAAATGACTTTAAGTCTTTTGAATTCTTTTGAAGTTTCTTTAAATCTCTTGAAATCTGTGGCATGCTTATTGAATTTTTCTAAATTCCTCCAGGTTTTTTTAATTCTGCAGGATTATGCACATACATACGGTATCATCTAAAATCTCTTCATATTATTTATTATTCACCCATATATGTACTGTGTGAACTCTATTTTGCACTTAGGTAGACGTGAACAGTTGTCGAAGGGTACCATATGTGCACGTCTGAATTTTGACGTGGATTGATCAGCGCATGCAAAGGTACTGCCGGCTGATTAAGTCCCGAAAATTCTGATTTGCGTGAAGCTTAAAAGAAATCTACCTAAAATCATAGATGTATTATAATATCATATTCACCAGTGAAATTGAGGGTAACCGTCAAGGATAAGACCAGAGTAAAAGCAATCCTCATCTTTCCTAATCAGAGGACAATCTGAATATTACATTAATGAAGAAGTGGATTAACTATGTAACTAATGAATTCACCAGTTCTGCATTAAATGATATAATCTATACTATAGTCGTTATTTCTTAGATCAAAAGGCTTCTAGACTATCCTTCTAAGGTATTTACATTTGATAAGAGTCAGTATCAAGCAAAAAAATTTAGTTACACATTTCATTAAAACTGATGCCGCTATTTATGTACCCTTTTACGTTTTAAGGAACATGAAAAAATGGGCATTTAGATTCACCATTTAACATTTTTCATTCGAAGCTTACGTGCTCGCATTGAACCAGAAACAATTTGAATAATTGTTGATTCTGTATGGGACAGTGATTTCAAAACATACAAACCCTCGGTTGAAGGCCAGTGTCGGGGGTCGCCTGAAAATGGCCTTGGCCCTTACTTGGGAAAATTCAAACGTAAACAGTTGGGGCCATAATAAGCATTTCCGTTGGATTTTTCTCCGTTTAAAAAAATATTTGTTTAATTTCGTCCATTTTGTTGTCTAAGAGAGATAATAATTTTAATTGGAAGAAAAAACAAAATGTCATCAATACATATCAATTTGAGAGACAATTTTTGAAACGAGAAGTGTATACTTCTTTGTGTAGCTGGCAGCTGGCGCACTTATTGAAAACTGGTCGGAATTCTATACATTTTCAAGACCAAGGAGGATGCAAGCTTGTCAAATGAAAAGAAGAAATAGAGACTCGTCGCCAAAGGATCTTCGCAGCGACCAGGAGAAGATTTTTTAAAAACTACTCAACAGTGGCAAGAGTTACTTCAATAAAACTTCTGACTGTATTTTTAGCTCCACTGGATCTCGAAATTCACCAGATAGATGTCGTCGCAGCCTATTTGAATGTTAAGGATTTGCACAAGCAGGGACAATTACAATGAAATATATATCAACCGATGTAATGCCAGCGGATCTACTCACCAAAGGACTTACGTCACCCAAAATTATAAACTGCTTTAGAGCATTGGGTTTCATTCCCAATTGTTTCCTGAAATCATCTTGACAATTTATTTTGAGATCTGCTGTTGGTATTAGAAAAATTACTTGTTAACATAAAGTGCAGGAGCACCTACGAAAATAATTACGGTACTGTATAATTATTTTCTACTGCCCACTTTTGCTAGCGCATACAAGTCGGTCTACGCACTGATCCTTTGAGTTGAGCGTCCTGCGTGAATTCTAGATAACCGAAAATTAATTAATTTATTTCACAATATACGGTGATCAAATCTCTTCTGAAAAGACATCACTTCTTCATTATGTTTATTATGTATGTTCTTTTTGTGAAAAATAGCATACGCGGCATGGGGCTGAAACCTCGCGAACGCCAACTTCATGCTCGTTTGCATTAGCTCAGTTTCGCTTCTTATCACTTAATATTTTATTTATCACACGTCCTTATCATCGATCATGTGATCGATAACTTTCACTGCTTCGCGCTAGGGTCTCAAAATGCATTTCCCAAGCGGGTATTAAAGAAAAGGTTATGTAGCGGTTTTCTCTGAAAATTGGTTATTTTGAACGAACTTATTCGACTTTAACCTCAGAAATAAAACTCGGAATGTTGATCAACTTTACGTTATGTTGGTGTTTTTATTTGGAAATTTGTACTTTTGAAGAAAAAATATTGCGCCACGAAACTCTGAGACTTATATCAGGTGTTATTATGGTTTCTTGTAAATTTTGAAAGTGGCGCATATGAGAAAATTTGAAATTCTATTCGAAAATCCCTTTATGAACTTTTATATTGACAATTTTGCAGATATGCAAAAAATGTTTTCAGAGTATATGAGCGCATTTGAAATCCTATTCAAAAAGCCAACCTTCACCTTCGACTAAAGACGTTTTTTTCGTTGGTCATCACTTCTGAAAGTCTTATGATCTCCATATCTTGGGCAATTTTCAAGATATGCAGAAAATTTGTATGCTGCATATGATCGCATTTAAAATCTTCTACGAAAATCCCTTCATCACTGCGGATAAATGATATCTCTGTTAATTAATTAGCGCAAAATTTTATACTGGTGACGGACTTGAGCGCATTTGTGGCGCAATTTAGAGGGCTAAAGAAAACCCCAAAATTATTACCTGTATAAAATGTGCTGAAAATGATTGTTAAATTACAATTATTCAAAAGTAAGTGCGATTTGGCAATATTTGAACAATTTTTATAGACAGATGCACAATTTGACTAGTTTTCAATAAATAGACTTATATTTTTTTAATTAATCAACTAAGAATACCGCTGCGATGACTCTTTGTTATGGTAATTTGAAAACTGACAAGAATTCATACATTGCCAATTATTTAAGCAATTTTTTGAATAGAATGCGTAATTCGAAATTTTTCAATGGGCTTAATTTCTCCAAGGCATTAATTAAAAATGTTTCTGCGATTACTCTTCGAACTGATATCTCGGCAACTGATACCAACTGTTAAGTATTTAAACAATTCTTACAAATCAATGCAGTTCAATAAATATGCTTAATTTTTTATTAAATGAATTAACAATGTCTTTCCAAAGACTTTTCTCAATGTTTTGTTTTTCAAATTAACAAAAATTTTGAATTATTTGAACAATTTTCAAACATATTCAAAGTTTAGCTACTTTTTAATGAATAGTCTCGATGTTTTCTACAGAATCAACTCAAAATATCTTGACAATTATTTTTCGCACTGACATTTTGCAAATTGATGATGACATCTAATTATTTAAACAATTTTTATAAGCAAATTCACCCTCTCACTATTTTTCAATCAATAGGCCTAATTTTTGGTCCACGGAATCAGCTGAAAGTATCTTTTCGGTGAAGCTTTCGCAAGATACTTTGCGAATTAAAAAAAATCTGTCATTATTTAACTAATTATATATCTAATTAAAAGTTCATCTTTTATGATTGAAAATTTAACTATTTGGTTTATAATTCAATTAAGTTGCTTGAAATTCAAGAATTTTTTTAGAGAGACATAATTTTGTTGAAAATTCGCCTTTCTGACACAAAAAGATATAAAATTCTTGTTGAAACCATTGTCTTATACTGTTGTTTTGATAAGACGCATATGTAGAAACAAGTGAAATGGAAAATTCTTGAATTATATAGAAAAAAATTGTACGTATACATTCATTAGTGCAATTGAAATAAAATAATTATGAGTAATAAAATTTGTACTTTATTTTGCAATATCTGAATAACAAGTCTCCGCCCGCGGTACAGCAAATAATTATACATTCATTCAATATTGAAAATTTTGCATTTTATACAGAGTTTCATCAAGTGCGAGGCCAGTGATGAGAACGTGTTCGTTATAGCCGGTAGAGATTCAGCAAAAAGAAACTTAAAATTACATGATTACAGTTGTCAATGTTTTCACGTTTAATTTGAAGTTTTATGCATAAAAGTAAAGGAAGTATAAAGACGAGACGTACATTTCTTGAATCGAATTAATGGTGTGAAAGATTGTGGTTTACACACGTTCTACTCTAAACCTTTTCGAAACACTATCACGACTGCCCAATGGAATTTCATCGATTTCTTCTGGGGTCAGTTCATCAACAGCACCAGTGTACATGTTTATTTTCACCCGCCTTTGCCCCCACGTACCACTTGTGTATATTCCACGTAAATATGTGTGCTTGTTCTTTTTTTCCAATATTGCATAGATGTCTCCACTGGACAGTGACAATACAATTTGTTCTTTAGTTGGCATAGGCTTATGGACATTATTTATTGTTCGCAGTTGAATTGCTGGCCCATCAGATGGAAAGGTGTATTTTCGAAGTTCGAATATCCGGCTTCGATTTTTATAAGGAATAAGTCGAATAAATCTAAGATCTTCAAGATTAAATCCCATTACTTGAGAAAAAGGTTGCCTGGCAGGAGGAGACCTTGACCTGACACGAAGAGGTGGCTCGGCAGGAGGATGTGATGCGGCAGAAGAATTACGTCTGGCAAGAGGAAGACTCCTTTCTGGAGAAGGAGATCTGGCAAGAGGAATTGTCCTCTCTTGAAAATTCAGTTCAGGAAAATAAGGTCTGCTACGAGGAACACCAGGAATAGGGTCGCCGTTAGGCAAACACTCAAACTGTTTACTCAATTCTGCAACAACGAATATCTCATATGCACTGTTTAATATTAACGAAAGTTCAACTGTTGAAAGTTAAACTTTATTCAAATTTCCGACAGTTGAACTTGCGGAGCTGAAAATTGAATAGAAAAATATTAAAATTGAAAATATTTTTTCTGTACAATTAAAAATATTCTATCATACTATGAAAATCGTTACACATAATTAGCTGAACAATTATATTTAACACAAGGTATTCACATTTTTCGGTGAATATTAGAAGTTGATAAAAAAATTAGTGGAACCAACTACACGGATCCTTTTCGATATTTTTTATTTTCCGGAGTACCAGTCCAATATGGAAATAAATTCTTTATATGTGATTGTCCGCGAAGAAAGGGACCTCATGCGACCTAATGCGCACGGAAACGTCACGTACAGTTGTGTGGCAAGTGGCGGGGCTGGATTTCGTAGGCCTCTCGTTCGATCTCCGCGTACGCTTATCATGACTATGTTTGTAGCTTAATGACAAGAAAATTAATTAACTTAAATAATGTCTGATTATTGGAAATGAAGGAGTAACTCAGAAACTCTCGACTGGCGTAAGAAAATGAAAATCGATTTTTTCCGCATTAGGTCCCTTTCTTCGCGGACGGTCACACATGAATACATGTTGAATTATTTTTAATTCATTTAAGTCTTTTCAATTCTGCTGAAATGTATCGCTTTCTTAGAATTTATTCGTGAACTTTTGAATTCTTCCAAGGATTTTTTTATTCTCCTAAGATATTTAGGATATAATTTGTTTTATTCCTAATTCTCTAAAGTCTTCTGGAAACATGGAATTCTTTTCAACAGTTTTGAAATCAATGAAGTTTGAGTCTTCTGAATTTTTCAAAGTTTCTTTATCTATCTTGAAATCTGTGAGATGCTCATTGAATTTTTTTTTAATTGCTTCAAGTTTTTGTCATTCAGCAGAATTATGTACATACATACGTCATCACCCAAACTATATTGATATTAGTTATTATCCACGCATGTATGAACTGTGTGAACTCTATTTTGAGTGAAACTCAAAAGAAATTTACCTAAAATTATAGATAGAATAATATTATACTCACCAAAAGAATTAAGAATAACCGCCAAGGATAAGACCAGGGTATAAGCAATCCTCATCTTTTCTAATTAGACAAAAAACTGAATATTGTCCCAATTCAAAATTTGATTACCAATGTAACTAATAACTTTTTCAGTGCCTTATAAGAATACATTATCTATACCATAGTCATTATCTCTTAAGCTAAAGGTGTCAAGGTTGTCACTCGAAGGTATTTACATTTGATACGAGTCAATTTCAGCCAGCTTCTATCTGATCACGATCTTATCAATATTAAATACAAATACATCTGTACCCAACCCACAAACTGTAATCAAACCAAAATGAGAAATCTTGCATGTGTGGATGATTGTAAGTTTCAGGAGCACTTAATGACCTATGATTGGGAAAAAATAATGAGAATTGAAGACATTAAATGTAAATCAAACCTTTTATGCTCTTACTTAATTTCTTTGCTCTATCAGTTTATGCCTTTGCATGCTTCACATAAACATAAAAATTCAGCTCCTTGGATCGCAGTTGAAATCAAAAACATTATGAAGGAACGTAATCATAAGCGTCGCCTGGCAAAGCAAACTAAAAATTCACTGATACAAGCACATTTTCGTCAGCTAAGGAACTCAGTTTAAACTTACTTCCCCATCTAATGATTTATAAAAAGCATTCACAAATCTACGATCCTTTAACTCATTAAACTCTGGTACACCCCTTACAGTAGTTCAGGCAAGCTCGACTTTTCGAGATACTAATTTTTTGTTTAGACATAACACCGGAAGCTCTCTTCGAGAAACTCTTCGAAATAAAAACTAACGCTTTAAGAATCGATAATATATATCTATAAAGATGATTCGAATAGCGCTTCCTGTAATTTTCCCCATACTCGTTCACATCTATAACTCTTCCCTTCAGGTGGGATTTTTCCCTGATTCATGTAAAAAAGCGCTGATTCGCCCTGATCCTAAGGTTTCTAGTCCCTCTTCTCCTAATGATTTCCGGCTTATTACGATACTTTGTGCTATGTCTCAGCCGCTCAAACGTATTGTGCATTCCCAACTCACGAGTTGCCTAGTTGCAAATAGGCTACTCGATCCATGGAAATCGGGCTTTCGGGCTAAGCACAGTATATTATCAGCCTCCCTGAAAGTTACTTCAGACTTTAAAATCGCTATCGAAAAGAAAGAAATAACAATAGTTGTTTTATTTTACTTTTCTAAAGCTTTCGATGCTGTTGATCACAAGCTTCTTTTGAATAAACTTCGTAATTTTAATCTATCCAGTACTGCAATTGCGTGGTTCGAATCCTACTCAAAAACCTGTTTTCTACAAGTGCTTAATGATAAGTGTGAACTGTCCCATTGGGTGGGGGTCGAGAGTAGAGCCCCCAGGGCTCCACTCTTGTCCCTCTCCTTTTTCGGTCTATACAGCTCTGACCTTGGTGGTGATCTTAAGCATTGTAAGTACCATAAATACGCAGACGATTTTAAACTATATGTCTGTTGTCCTATTTCTTCCATTAATTCAAAAAAATTCAACTGCTAAAAATGGAAGAAAATTGAAATTCAACTGTTGAAATACCAAATTTGAATTTTCTTCAATTTTCAACAGTGGAAAATGCAAGACATAAGCAAATTTTTTATTAAACGCAAGTGTTAAAAATTCTATATTTACATACTTGTGCATGCGAATTCAATACATAAACTTTTCAATACATACAAGATTTTTGGGTACGACATTTATCTTCCGAAAGGATCCTGGTTGACTAACATAAGTTGGACGACGCTCATCGGGGGTGTGCTTGCGATTTAAAATGCAAAATAAAGAAAATTACTTGATAAATTTTGGCAGATGCGTATGCCAGCCATATCCAATTGAATGTCTAATTGCAATCATTAATCATCTAATTGGGACTGGATCGGGCCTCATAGGGGTGACCACTAGTAATGCTGATTTTTTTCTGAATAAAGAGATTCAAGGAATTGAAACGAATTCAATTGCTTCAGAAGAATTGAGAGGATTCGGAATAATTCTCTTGGGATTCTGATGATTTAAACAAGCCCAAATTAAGCGACTTGAATTGTTACATGAGAGTTCAAAGTATACAGATGAGTTCAAAAAGTACAAAAAAATTCGAAGATTCATGAAAACTTCATATTATTCATTATAAATTAAAAAATTAGGTTATAAGATGGTACCATATGTGCACGTCCAAATGTTGACGTGGACAGTTGGGCGCACACAAAGTTGCTCCGCTCAGATTGAATCACAAAAACTTCGATTTATATAAAGCTTGAAATAAATTTACGTAACTTTATCGATATATTATAATATTATATTCACCAGTAGAATTGAGGATAACCTCCAAGCATGAGACCAGATTATAAACAATCTTCATCTTTTCTAGTTAAAGGAAAAACTGAATACTGTATCAATAATGAATTTCATTACCAATGTAAGTAATAAATATTCAAGTGAGTTTTAAGCAAAAAAATTAGGTTACAAAATGTTATTAAATTTCAGAGTTATGTCAAACAAAATTTTCGGGTCTATCCACTATCTTGATCAATGATTTTTTCACCACCTATAAAAGTATACATGGATACGTGTCATATATTTTTTTTAGGGAAGGAATGCATTTACGCACTGAGTGTGGGACTCGAACTAAAAAACAGTAGTACCCACTTAACTCACCTCCCCGCACTAGCCAGACAATGGCCCTTGTAACACTTCCGCATTATTTCAGGACCATGCCTGTAGGCTCGCTGCGCCGTGCTTCGGCATCCTGCTGTTTAGGCCAACCTGGCCTTTGCCGCCTCTCCCGCCCAACCAAGATGTACGCATCACCCCCAGCAGCGCGATGGCATCGCACAGTGAACTCTTCGGCCGTCGACATATTGACATATTGACGTATGCCTTCAGGTACCCCCTGAAGGCTTTCTTCGTCATTCTGACTTTGACATCTGCAGCCAGGCTCGCTCCGAAGTGTCTCCTTACAGCATCTCGTACCTCTCTTTCTAGAGTTGTGTCGTCGAGGACTGCCTCGGGATGAGCGCGCCTGGAATTTTCCTTCCTCTGCTTCCCGGTATTCCTATGTCCAGGCGGCGCCCTTCTTTCCTCACTTTTTAGAGTTAAAGTAACCGGACCCTTGGCGGGGGACTTGAACTTCTTCGGTTATGTTCTATTGGTATTTTGCTCAGGAGGATTCAAGGTAGGCTCCCTTACTCTTTTCTCATATTGTTGTGTTGGAGTTTTCCCGGCTTCTTCTTCTGTCTGGACCCCCTTATGTCCTTGGAATACGCAAGAATAAGGAGGCCATAAAATGCCACCACTGCAAAGGCCATGGCCACCTGGAAGCGGAGTAAGAGGGTCCTTACCGGACCAGATTCTGCTGGAGATGCGACAAAGAGGGTCATAGGGCTACGGAGTATGAAAGTACGCCACAGTGTTATCCGTGCACCGTAAAGGAGGAAGAGCCCTGGACCAATCATCTACCGGGGACAAAGAGATGCCCGTCATTTAGGGAGACTGCCTCATCGAGGAAGCCACAGAAGCGTCAACGCCAGCCGAGTAAGCCCAACTAAGATGTCGAAGGCCTACGAGTCCGCTGCGCGATGATGTCGCGCTGCTGAGGACAATGCGTACATCTTGGTTGGGCGAGAGAGGCAACAAATGTCAGGTTGGCATGAAGAGCAGCACGCCGAAGTGCGGCGTAGTGTTAGTATAATCATGTTACATGAGAGTGTCACCACTATGGTCAATGCATTTTGACCGCCATCCTGAGTTCGAAGGTTACCTGTGCGAAATCAAAAATACACCATGAAGACCCTTTATCATATGATCTATATGGATTTTGCAAAATATTCGCATGTTTGGACCATTTTGAACGCGGCCATATTGAAACTGCCTTTTTGGATTTCGTATTTCTGACTTAGAAATCAAAAAGGGTATCACCCGTATCACACAATTAAATAAATGTCACTGTCCCTCTTAAAATAGATTAAAACAGAATTTTTTGATGCGTGTACACTTTACACTCGCAGGCGAAAAATAGCCTCTTTTTAACATCCTCCTTTTAAGTTAAAAACATTAAATTAGAACCAAGTACTTAAGTTTTCATCCAAAAATAATAATTTTCTTGTCGAGGCAAAGAAAAATAAAGAGCTGCCTTGAGAATTTTGATTGTGGCCGACTCAAAGGTTGGAATGAATGGGTGAGGTAGGGCATTTCTGCAAGCATTGCTAATTTTTATTGGATGAGCGTTGTCAAGCGACAATTTGGAAGTAGACTATGGAAAGGAGCTATGTTTGGAATTGCTGACTTCTGAAAATTGCTGACTTTCATAATGTGACCAATAAACACATTTGATTCTCTTCTACCTTTATCTCTCACTCTCTCTCTCTCTCTTTCTCTCTCTCCCTCTCTCTCTCTCTCTCTCTCTCACGAGCAACTCACGAGCAACTCACGATCAGAATTTCAACATGATTAGTATATATATATATAGTAAAGATTAGTCCTTCACTCACCTGCTCAGCATTTTATTCCGAGCATCTAAGGTGTTGCTTCATAGCACAAGTGTCACCGGATGCTCGGGTTACGAGTTATTAAAATAAAAGTAAAATAACTATTTTAATTCGAAGGGGGACCGTAAAAAATTAATTCATTTACCAAACCCCCTCAAAAATAGTTTTAACGAAAATGTCTCTCTTTTGTTCTGTCTGTATGCTTGTCGGTCTTTCGGAGTGTCTGTTGTCTGCGGACGCGATAACTTTCAAAGGAATTTTCTAACAAAAATTTTCTTTTGCACAGTGGTTTGTGGTACCCTCTACTGCGAATACGTATGGTTTTAGCCATACAAAATCAAACTGAGAAACGTAGTAATTTAACTTTTACACGAAACCTCACAAGATACAATAAGTAGACAGCAGACCAACATTATCTGTTTTTCAAAGTTCTACAAAATTACTCCTTACTGTGTGTCTTTTTTTCATAAAAACAAGACAATGGAAATACGTATGTTTCACTGCCAATGCGGATTATGAATTGTAATAATTTAAATTTAATAAAATAATAAATTTTTCAGGTTAGCTGAGAATAAGATGTACCAAATTACAGTTGTCAATGCTTTGACCTTTAATTTCAAAAGGTCTGTGCACAAATTTGGGGGAAATACAAATCGAACAATATTATAAAATTCAGTGAAAACCATTGAATTAATCCCTTTCTTTCTTAATTAATTAGTTAATTCCATTCCATTTTGCAAAGTGATGACCAACAAAATGTAAAGTTCTTAATCCGCAGTGATAAAGGGGTTTTCGTATGGGGTTTCTAATGCGATTATATTCGCAATAAAAATTTTCTGAATATCTTAAAACTTGCCCAAGATATGGAGGTTCTAACATTTTGCAAAGTGATGACCAACAAAATACAAATTTTGTAATCCGCAGTGATAAAGAGACTATCGTATGGGGGTTTCAAATGCGCTCATATGCGCCATCAAAATTTTCCTAATATCTTGTAAATTGCACAAGATATGGAGGTCCTAACATTTTGCAAAGTGCTGACCAACAAAATGAGAAGTTTTTAATTCGCAGTGATGATGGGACTGTCGTATAGGGTTTCAGATGCGCTCATATGCGCTATAAAAATCCTATCCGAAAAGCTCGCTTTTACCTTCGACTCATAACTTTTTTTTTGTTAGTCTTCACTTTGCAAAATGTTATGACCTCCATATTTTGGACAATATTGCAGATATGCAAAAAAATTTGTGGCGCATATGAGCGCATTTGAAATCCCCTACGAAAATCCCTTCATCACTGATGATTAAAAACTTCTTATTTTGTTGGTCATCACTTTGCAAAATGTTATGACCTCCATATCTTGAGCGTCACATTTGTTATCACTCCTAGAGTTTTGTAGCGCAAAATTGTTTATTGGTGGCGCATACAAGCGAATTTGCGACGCAATTCAGTGGGCTATAAAAGACGCGAAAATTAAGAATGGGGGGGGGCTGATGTAACTGACCTGATGTGTGTCGTGTCCAACAAGTAATATATGGGCGGGGAAAAAGTAAATAAAAGAAAAAGTGGAAATATATTCTATAAGATAATATATACTAATATAATACCATGTATGACTTTTCACGATTACAAGTACATGCCATTTGTGTATGAAGTTTCAAAATTTGATTTTTGACGAATTTGAAAATAAAAATGTTCTTAAAACTAATTGATGAATTAAACTCCTTCAATTTCTCAACTTGTACGGGCAGGTATTGTGCCATTGGAATCGCAAAAATCCATGAATGCTAATTATACTATTTTTAAATAGGTACACGCAAAAAATAAGTCTTGGAAAATTTCCCAACTTAGGGTTGGACTTTTGGACGGGCCATCATTTTTATCAAGTCTCGTATACTTTCTATAAAGGGGTTATAAATTTTCATCAAAAAATTAAAAAAAGTTACGGAAGTTTTCAAGCACAGTCAAGGAACAACAGTCTTGGAATTTTTATCAGAAAAATTACAAAAAAAATGTATACAGTCATGAAATGGTTATAAAAAAAACTCTTCATATTTTCGCAGACTTGAATTGGATAAATACGTGATTCAGAAACGAAGAACTCGAATAGGAGTCAGGACACACCATGACTGTCTGCGAGAATTTGCAGAGGCGTGCTTAGTGACAAATTCACATTGGTCTGAATGTCGTAGATACTGAACGAAGACTCAGTGCTCCCAAAACTTGGATCTTTTCGCACTGCGCATGCGTTAAGTCGGCAACCAGATTGGTTACAATTGGCTTGCTTATTTAAAATGATTTAATGTGCAAATAAATTGTTTACAACAAAAAGTAATTGTAAAACGCATAAAGATATTAGGAATGATTTAAAATTAATTATTATTTATGATAAAAAAGGTAGGCTTTCCTTCGAATTTAAAATCGGTCATTTATTTTCACAAATGGTCGAATAGAGGATTTAAATCTCCAAGATTTGGATGAGGTGAAACATTTTATTGACCTGCTACCTTATTCTGCTAGATATCAAATTCCTTCAACAAAGTTGCACGATTGTTTCTTAAACGAAAATTTACAGGCTTCACAGTTTTTAGTGGTACTAATTATTCCTATGTCGTTCTCAATCTTCGCGACATTACTTATAATACACTTATTTCTATTCGAAATAAATTAGAAGATGGCTATTATTACATTGCGAAAAACTGGATGTAAGGAGATTTTATTTTTAAGGTGGTATTTCTGCATATAAAATATTTATAAAAATATTGAAATAAAATATAAGAATGTGTCTCATAATAGAATAAAATGTGTTTCTTTTCATTCCAAAAACATTTACATAAAAGCCATCTTCAGATTTATAATTTTAATAAATAAATAAAAACTTGTTTAGAAGTTAATCGAGTCAACACTAATACTTCTTGAAGCACGCAGAGGTCCCCGAGATATTACGAATCGAATATCTGAGTTATTTTTAAAGATACACAACAATTGTTTAAACAATTTCCTTACTTATTTAACAAAATTGCTATTTCTCAGCAAAAATTTCATTTAAAATAACCATTTTTTTAATAACAATCTATAAAAAGTATTTTCGAATCTATCTCAATAATTCTTTCATCTTTTAAGAGTGTAAACGCAAGTAAGTTTTTTCCCAAGTTTAAAATTTTGTTTATCAATAATTTATTGATATAATTTGGTAAATACATCAGTTTTATTAAAATGAATTGTTTATAGCGCTGCAACTTATAAACAGTGCGTCTCACAAAAAGAGCACACAGCACAACAAGTTTGATTTCTTGTTGATTTGTTATTAATTTCTTCAATATAGAATCAAATTCTTGCATTCAAAAAATAAGAGTAGCACAATATAATTTTTTATCGGAAATTTTATCATGTGCCGCAGTACTATGTGATTATTTATTTATGCTTCATGTGAAATTGTCTGAAAAAAATTTCGATTACATGCATTTTATATTTTTTCTCAATAGAATCGAACGGCGCAATTAGTTTTTATGTTATATCTCACAAATTTGCAAAAATTATATAAACAATTTTAGGTTAAATGAATAAAAAACATTTTTTTCGTAAAATCATCCCTTGGTCAAAAAATAATTTTCCGTGAAAAATTATATTTTTCAATTATTCAAAGAAAAATTGTTAAAACAGTGTGTTTAATTTGTTATGCAAAATCAGTCTTGCAGCAAGTTGTCTTAATTCGCAGTCCTCACTCGGATTCTTATTACGCGGCCATGCAGTTTTCAGCTGTACAACAACGCCAAGATTTTTTACCGTGTTTTCAGCGCAAATGATTAGCCGTGGGGCTTGAGCGGTTAGGAATGAGTTGCGTTAGTCTCGTGTCTAGACTCTCTAGAGTCCAGATTCTAGAGTATAGGTAGTTCAACCCCGCAGCGTGCGTCCGATTTTTCAGAGCGTAAAAAGTATGCGATTAATATAAGTAGTAATTGTGTGTTGGTATATATTATGTTTAAATAAATATATAAGTTAAAGATAATATTAGGAAGGCGGTTTTGAAATCTGGTCGGGAGTAGGTAGCGAATCACATGGTAGTCAAGGGGTCGGTTTAATTATTAATGAAAAAGCAAAGACAGCATCTCAAAGATCATGATTTTGTATCTCCCAGATTGTTGTGGGCTAGAATGAAGGTAGGAATCTGAAGATTATTCATCATAGCGTGCTATGTCCCAGTTGATAGTGACCCGAGGGAAGTCAAAGACGCCTTCTGGGACACTTTAAATGATACAATTAGTACTTGCGATCAAGGTGAAAGAATAATTTTGCTAGGAGATATGAACGGATGGGTCGGCGTCCAACGTCAAGATACACATACAGAAAGGGTTCTACGTAAATTTGGGGATCCAACAAAAATTACAACGGGGAAAAGTTAGTATCAAATTGGACTACAGATAAAAGTCAAGTTATAAATATTCAAAATAATTACAAAATCTCAGACTGCTGTTTATAATAACACAATTGTTAATAAGAAATTATTCATATATCATAAACTCTCAATTAGTATTTTGCGAATATTAATTTATTTATTACACATTAATGTCACTCAAACTGAACAATTTATGCATAGTTAGCGCATCAGAAACTTATAAAATTTTATTTTTGTAAAGTACATACTTGAATAAAAAAAATTATCAACTTGAATAAAAATCCGCTCTCACAGATCTCTTAAGAGTATACTTAGCTTTCGTTTAAGATAAAATTTTAATCGGTTAAAAATATAAGGCAGAATATTATTTTGAACATTTTTTCATCCAGTGTCCCTACTGCGGCCTCTAGGTTGGAGCTATTCTATATAAAAAAGTAGCTTGGAAGATAGTTGTCATCTGCGAGCAATGTGATTGGCTGAAACTTCGCTGGCTTTCGGAACAGTGGTTTGCTTTCATAAGAAACGATCACCTTCGTGAAAGATTTGTGTGTTGGGATTTTTTATAACAAATTTTGTTAATTTTTTATTCAACAACATAGTCAACATTTTTTTTAACTTCTCGTAAGTACCATGTTTTTAAGATTTAAAGATTTATCAAAGAAGATTATATATCTGTGCAAAACTATCTAAAATTATTTTCCAGTGGGTGAGACTAATTAGAAATACAAAATCTGGTTATAAATAAATTGATGAACAAATGTTATTTTAGGGATTGGGAATGTTTAGCTCATTGAAATACAGAGTTTTTGTATAAAATGTAAGAGAAATAAAAGTTTTATTACTATTAATTGAAAATAGATGTTATTTGGCAATTGTTTAAAATATGATCAATTGAAAAATCCAAGGAATTAATATTTATTCAAACAATTTTCATAAACAAATTCAGAGTTTGGCTTTTTTTCAGCGAATAGGCTGAATTTGTTTACGGAATCAATAAATAATGTCTGTCCAATAACTTTTTGCTACGATACTTCGCAAATTTACAATAACTATTCATTATTTAAACAACTAATCGTAATATAACGTTATTTTCTCTCACATTTGATACCAAAAGTCTGGGCTACAATGAGCTAAACATTTTCAAACCCGAAAAATAACTTTTGTTAATTACTTTGTTTGGAACGTTATATAAATTTTTTTACATTCTCATCACAATTAGAAGTTATTGGTTTTATGTGAAAAATGAGTTTCGGGGATTCAATCAAATGTCGACGTTTTGAGGCCCCCTGAGTAAGAAAAAACGGGTTTTACGAAGGTGTCTGTCTGTCTGTAGTATCGTGTAGGCACGATAACTTTCGGAAGATTGATCAGATTGGATTGTGCTTTCGCACACTTTTTGAAGGCCTAAAAAGAAAGCACGAGTTGGTTAACCAGCTAGTTTAGATAAAAATTCAAAAAGTGAGCACATTTTGAAAATTTTTTAGACCACTTTTTTTTTAATTTGAACGTTCTATGTACGGTTATCAGCAGAACTCAAAAATACAAACAATTTATCCTAATGAAATTTTTCGATAAAATGAAAATTATCAGAGTTATGGCATTTTAAAAATCCCAAAAAACAAACGAAAATGAATATTTTAAGCCGAACAACGCACGCTATGAAAAAAAGTCAGAAGAAGAAACACGTTTCTTTTTGAGAGAAAAAATTTTTGTTTGAAAATTGGATCATTTGGTTGAAGATTCATCTTCGTAGGTTGAACATGCAACTATTTTTGTTTTCAAGTTTAAGTGGCCACCCAATAGAGTATAGTAGTATTAAAAGTTAATTCAAAGCCCTTTAAAAGTATTATCATAAATTTTGAATTGATGAGGAACCTTTTGTTTTTAGGCAAGTCTCTCAAAGTTTTGTTTTCATATTTCAGCACAGAAAATCGCTTATATTCTCGAGTATTCTCTTCTCCCATACAGAAATATTGATAAAGAAAAATCGAACAGTAAAATTGTTACATAATGTTTCAGAAATGAATGAATAATCTTATTCAGTAAAGTCTAAATCTGGATATATTGAAGACCTATTTAAAGTGCATATAATATTGTTTATATTATTGTGCTATGCTTGACGTTGCAAAAGAAACGTCAAGAATCTTTCCAGACGTCTGGTTGGCTCCAGAGTTACTTCCGCATTGTCAAAGGTGTGTAATACCTTTGAATAAAATCGGAAGTCCTAACAGCGCTTTCAATGTACTCCACCTACGCAAAAGTAATTATTATCTACCATGCAGCCTGCGGTGCATTCAGTCACTTCAGTCTTTCACGAACCTTCTCTCGACGCGGAACTGACCTCGTCGTCTTGACGCGTCCTCCTTTTTAAATTACAATATCAGTGAAAAAATATATCTTTTTTGTTTCGTTAACTCAACCAATCTCCTTCCTTAAACAAGTGTGTCAGGTCAAATTATCAGTAAGCGAAGTGTTTTATCTAGTATTTCAAGTAAAGAATAATCCATACTCTAAAAAGCATGAGATCATACTTTAAAAAGTTGTGTGTCAAGTTGAGTAAATTTTAAATTTCAAATGTTTCCACGAGACCTACTCCATTCTGTTTCGCGTGTTTGTTCCTCGTAGCAAACCCTGCGTCCTAATTAATTGTTTTATCACGCAAAGTGTAACTGATTAAACTCTCGTTTTTTGACTCTATGCTGTCTCATTCCCTTGGTGACTTCAGTCGTCACGCTTCAATGACAATTGGCGAAATCATTCAAATTCATTGGTCTGAGAAGATGACGAGATTTCAGTGCTAGTGACTTGTCAAGTGTGTAATAGCTGACAAAAACTCGTGAGAATTATTTGTTTTCATTGTCACCTTGAAAGGATTATTTTGACTGATTATTGACAACCATAGTGGTGACTTATAAGTTCCTAATTTTTTCTCTCGGCTGTTTCCTAGTGCTCAAAACTCTAGATTTTTGAGGAAGTTCCAGAAAGAAGTTTGTCCAAGCATATTCTTTTAAGTGTTTTCAAATTTCGGATGAATCTAGAAGTCAGTCAGCATAGATTGAGATGGAAATTCAAGATGGAACAATATTATCGTCGAGTATCTTTCGAATGGCTAGGAATTTTTTTTCGTAAATTATCAAGGAATCCATGATGTCCAATAAATCAAGAGGAATATTAATTCAAGGCTTGGAAATATTCTTCAAGGATATTATAAATCCAAAGATTTTTTATATTTTGAGTGATCCCAGAAGGGCTGAATATCCAGAAATTCAAGAGGATAAAGTCGCTTAAAATCTCTCGTGAATGCTAATGCCAGAAATTCCAGACATAAACTGTGTTTCTACCTGTTTTTCATTCAGGGCCGCAACAGGTAGCTTAGAATCAAGAGGTCTTGGGATGTAATCAATATCCTAGTTTTTATCATCAGAGATATCACGTGTGTTTATAATTCCAAACAAGCCGAGTTGATATGAAAATCCTCTTATTTCGGTTATAGCTATTGTGACTTGCAATTCAAAAGATGAAAATTAATATTCTAGGTTTATCAGATTTATTCGTTTTGTACAGAAAACCTATATGAATATCTTAGATTCCCTAAGACAAATCAGCATATTGAATTATGTCATGTTTTATTATGAATGTGCACTTCCAATTTGAACCGCAATTAATGAGATATAATGTTAAGCGTTTTTGTCTTTACTTTGGGAGTTTGTGTCTTAGAAAAAAATCATTCTTTTTATAATTTTAATAATTATTTTATTTAGTTTTATATAACCTCAGTCGCAGATGGCCTAAGCCGTTTCTAATTAAAAAAATCCCAGCTACAGACATTTACCGGCATCTAGAACTTTCTATGGTTCGTGTCTATGCTAAATAATAATAATAATAATAATATTAACAATAAATTTAAAAATGTTGAATTTGGTCCTTTAAATTTAGGATGTTTTCAGGTTAATATTTTCAGAATTTATTTTAATTGAAGTTCTAAATTTCAGTATCCTAAATTTAATAAAAGATTACAATTTCATATTCTATTAAAATAAGAAATTGCAAATTTGTGTTTCTATCATTTAGACATTTTTAACTAGGTTTGCTTTATAGATAATCTGAGAGTCTCACGTGACCTATTACAGGTTATTATATTATGCGGTTTTATAATTAGAAAAGTGAATATATTGTGCTGAAATTTTGGGAAATTGTTTAAAATACGTAGGGGCACGTCTATCTGGCCTTTTTGAGTTTTTATTTTGTTTAAATGGTGATTTTGAAGAGAAAAAAAACTTGCAAAATTCGGGGAATGTCTATAAGAGGAACTTTAAATAACTGTCAAGGATAATAAATTTCAAAATTTTAATTATAATTTGAAATTGTTTTAATGCGTTTCTAGAAGATTCGACGATATAAATGTTAGCAGGTTATGATTCTGATCTTTGAATATTAATTGTCAAGGAAAAATTAGCGAATCTTTGAATTTTTGTGGCCACCCTAATATAATATTCTTGTTGGTAATTTATTTGTCTTGTATTTCTATTTCTATTCGTTTTTTGTTTTCAGTTACTTCCTCCTAACGATTATATGTTCAGTTAAAAATTTTATTATTTGGTTGAAAATTCAACAATTCCTTTTTGGTCGTAAATTCGCCTTTCTGGGTGGAAAATTCAACTACCTATTTTGTCACAAAATTACTTTTTTGTTAATTAAATTACATGTAATTGGTCACGTGACAGACTGTCATATTATGCCCTTAAATTAGAATGGCTTTACGTTTTAGGTTCTTTCTAGTTTTGACTTTTTCAAATTTGGGTTGCTATATAACATCAGTTGTAATTCTTCCTACTAATTCAAATTTAGGATTTCAATCAATTTCAATATTATTTTTAATGTTAATTTCATTTTATGAAATGTTTATAGATGCCATAATATAAATGATGAAAGAACTAAAATATTGTTATCTAAAAAATTCATGAATCTATTTTAAATTTAAAAAATTGAATCCAATAAAATTGTATTGCTCTTATCGTTCTTATTTAAGAAGAAGATAATGTTATCAGAGAAAAGCAAAATTCCTCAAATAATTATTAATCATCTGCTGGTTTCCTTTCTTAGTTCAACCTACAATCTTGTTTAATACTCAAGGATTTCAATTAATCATCAGATTCAAAGTTTTGTTAATATTAGAAATTAAAATAATTTCTTAATGACAAATTTGTTGTTGAAATATGTTCTTCAAATATCCAATTTAATTATTTTAATCGAAACGATAGGGTTTTTTCCCCATTCAATATGTGATAAATTTGTTCTGGGAAATTGACCAACTGCGCAAAAGTTTGAAGTACAATTAATACTTTACAATTTCCTCTCTAAAGAAATAAAAATCCTACCGTGTCCCTGCTCTTATTTACGCAATGGACAAGAATTCATTGCTCGCGTCATGTCATCTCGAATCATCATTGCTATAAATAGCAGAGCGTCATGTTCATTAAACCAGGCAATAATTAATCCTTTACTATTAAATTTTCCCTCAATTCATCCAAATTTTCCACGCGTGATCGCTGTTAATCTATTTTTGTCGGATGTAAACATAACTAGTAACACAGTGCCTCGCTTTTGGATCCCAAAAGTTATTTGTGTTGCAAAATAAAAGGTGAGAGTATAAAAATAGCTCTTTGGAAACAAGATTCAATTTTAAAAAGTGGACTGTTTGATAAATGTTAATTAATAGTTTTTCATGGTAACATTTATATATGAAATTTTAATTGGATTAAAGCGGAATTCATGATCTAGTGTTTGTGCAATATGGAAATTCTTTTCCCCGCAGCTATAATTGAGATCGATAGAAAAAGACTTTAATGGCAGAAGCTATATCAAGTAATGAATAGAGTGTATAGTTTCTAATTAAAATCTGACAAACAAGTAGAAGATCTGTCGCGACACATTCTTGAGTCGGTGACTCCAGAAAACACATGATTCGCATTACGTAATTTCGTTTGTGTAGAAACTTTATCAACCTCATTTACATCGCCAGCCGTCACTTCTTCTAATTGAATTGTACCCCATTGAATTGCCTTGAAAACTTGTTAGCATTTTTCCAAATTAAATTAATTAAATAACGTGTCTAATGCTAAATAGATCTACATACTTTATACATACTTTATAAAATGACTACTTAATGACCTGGAATTTATATTAGAATTAACATAAAACTAAACATTCATTTTTATATGCTTTCAACTTTATAAATTAGCTGCTCAATTTGTCTTGAAATTTATTCTCTTCAAATCTGTGAGGAATGGTTCATTGTATCAAATCATTAAGCTGGTTGACTGATAAATTAGTAAAACTCAAATGGAATTATCAGTCAAATTCACTGATTAATTACTGATTGCCGTTAATAATTTGATTTAGCGACACAATTCTCACTGATTCAAATTTACTAATATGAAAAGTTTATTCAGGCCTTGGTCAATTCAAATACAATCAGTAAGGGATTGCACGGATTAACCAGTCCAATTGACTAATTACTTAGTGAAAAACTTTGATCCATGTCATATTGATTGAAATTTAAAGACTAGCACTTGAAGAACTGATAACGGAATAATTAATTGAAATCAAATCGCAGTAAGGGGTTTCACCGATTAATCAGTCAAATTTACTGAATAGTCAGTCACATTCAATGATTCATCAGTAAAAACTATTATTGATTTGTATCAGTGATCCATATGTCACTGATTTAAATTTAGATACGTCCAAAATTCAATATTTTCTTTTTTTTCAACGTAAGACTTCAAATATCATGGATTTTATCCCATTTGTATGTTTTTAAACTTGAAAGAAATTTAAAGAGAGAATAAAAACTGTGGTTTCTACCACATTTTAATTTTAAATCTACAAATGTGGCGATTTTTTTTAAATTTAGATATATTAATTTTTAATATTTAAAAATTCAAGTGATTAATAAAATTCATATTTCTTCATTCAAATTTAATTTAAGAAAGAGAACTGCTTTTAAATTTTAGAATATCAGCCAATTATATATCATAAATTATAAAAATTATAAATTATAATACTGCCATAAATTTGCTTTTATTTTTTTTTTATTGAGGTTTCGCTGACGGTTTCAGGTTTGAAAATGAATTTTCCCAGTTCTCAATTTTTTTAATACAAATTTAAGGCTAAAAGATTAATTCATCCCTAAAAAGTATTTGTTATTTATTGAGGAATAAACTCTAAATGTTATGAAACAAAAAATATAGTTAAAGATGTTATAGGGCTTAGATTACAAAAATGTGTAATTTCATTATAATTAATGGTCTGAAACGGCTCCTTAACATTTTTTTCTAGATGAATATACACAGAATTTCTTCTACAATATAAAGAGAATATTCTCCATAAGGAATAAATTAAAAATATTTATACCGGGTGACAAAAAAAAATCTTGAATTCCGAAATATACCAAAAATCCACATTTTTATAGTTTAAGATACCTGTAGTACTTTAAAATGTATTTTTACCTATCATTTTGTATCAAGACTTATTTTCAGCAATTTAAAATGCAATGAAACTGACTCACATCTATTTCAGGTAAATGATATGTACAAATACATTTTTAAGTACTACATGAATTTTTAAAGTATAAAACATGTGTTATTATAAAAATATCAATAATATATTCCATTATAATCTCATCGTAATAGTAATTATAAATATCATTTATAATATATTAGAGTAATTTATAATATATTATGAATGATATAACTTCACATTTTTTTCTTCGATTTTAATGCTTTCAAATTTATATTTCCCAGGATATAGATTCTTATTCAGAATGAATGTTTTTAAATTGGAAGGTTATTTTATTCATACATATTCTGTGAAATCTAAATTTTTATCAAACTTTCGATTTTTTCTTAGATTATGATTTTGCAAATTAGGATTATTTTCAATAACTGTATATAGCGGAGGATTATTCACTTCTGAAATAATTTAAATCCCGCGATCCCAAAATCTTTAAAAATCGGAAAAGCGATTTAATATTCCACATCTCCATTGCCAATCATAATCTGAATTTTGTGATTCTGAATCTTTGATTTCTTGATTCTGTAGTGAGTTTGAACAAGATTTCCGAAATGAATAGCCCCTCGGTATATATAATTTCATTAAAATTTTTGCTTTTGAATTTCGGTTTCCACAATTTGATTTTGTAACTCAGGATTGCTTTTGAATTAAATTGACTTCCAAATCTCAGAATCTAAAGCATCCCAACTGAAAAATATCCAAATTAGTAAATCAGCTTCCAATAAGTACTTAAGGTTTGAATATAATTATTACAGAATATTTTGTATAAAAACAACTACGATTTCTGAGGTCTTGTGCGAATTCTGGGGGACTTTGTGGAATTCAGATAACCCGTTCACTGAAATATTGGGGCAGTGGGTCGAAACGAGTTGATTCTCATTTAACTTGACCGTTCACTACACTATAGTCTTGTAAACACTTTGCTTACTTATCATATCCTCAAGTGATCTTAATCCGCTTGTTTGGATGATAAAAATGTCGTTTTGTGAATAAAAATAGGAATATCAGGAGAGTGAACGTGTACAGAAAGATGTAATCAGTGAAAGCACAGTGATCAGAGTGCTGAGTGTTCAAGAGTCTGACTTTACGACACGATGAATTCTAATTCGAAGCAGAAAGTATTGCGAAGGAAATGTAGCGAATCGTGGGAACTATTAAGTACAGTGAATAGCTAAAAAGTGCATCAATTTAAATTGGAGCCCCTGGATATTAAGAAAATCACGACATGATTACAGAATGGGTGAGATACCTAATGAGGAATTGTTAATTCATTTCCATGATTTATAAATTTAGAAGCTTTTTAAAAACGAGATTTTGAATTGAAATTATGAATAAATAAAATAAATTGACTCAATTGGGACTATTTAACCTAAAGTTTGAAATTTCTGTTTCAAATTTCAAGAGTCCTCATACATATCAAGCAAATGCAATTTCAAAATTTTCAAATATCCAGTGCGAAGTTATGGGAATATGAAAAAACTGTCGTCGAAATTTAGATTGCAAAGGGACCGTTCAAAAACTATGTCACGCTATTTTGAACACTTGTTTCATCCCTCCCCTTGTTCGTCACAGATAATCACACAAAGTTTACCTCCCCCCCCACCCCCCTATGACTTCACAAATACGACCCCCCCCTCCCCTTTGAGTCCAAATTTATTATTCGATTTCATTAGGTAAACGCTATAATATGTTTTGGTACCATATTAACTTTCAAAGCAAATAGTTGAATTTTCAATCAATCAAAAAATTAATTTTAGACCAAACTGTTTCACTTTCAACGAAATAGTTCAACTTTCGAACAAAAAAAAACGAATTTTAGAACCAAGTATTCGTTGAATTTTCAGCATACAAAGACGAATTTTCAACCTACAAATACGAATTTTCAACCAAGTGGTCACATTTTTAAACAAAAAACAGTTGACTTCAACCATAAGCAGTTGAATTTTTATTTTTTATCCAAATAGTCGAAACTTGAAGTGAGAAAGACGACTTTTTTATATGACAGTTGAATTTTCAATCCAAAAGGACGAATGTTCTATCCAAAAAGATGAATATTCAACAAAGAAAAGGAATTTTTAACAAAGAAGTTAACTTTCAACCAATTAGTTGAATTGTCAGTCAAGAAGATTAATTTTCTTCCGCAATGACAAATTTACAAACAAGATAACTACATTTTCAACCAAAGTATTGAATTTTCAAATAAAAACTATCCATTTTCAACCAATAATCGAATAGTTAAATTCTCAGTTCAAAAAAATAATAATTTTTAACAAAATAGATCAATCTTCAACCAATAAAATATATGTTTAACAAAGTAGTTCCACTTTCAACCGCAGTTGATTTTTCAACCCAAAAATATGCATTCTCAGTGGAAAATTTAATAGGCGAATTTTCAACTAAACACGATAAATTTCTAATCAAAAATAGAATATCTAAATTTTCAGTTAAAAAAAAGTTAATTTTCAACAAAAAAGTTAAATCGTCAACCAAAAAAATGTATGTTTAACAAGGTAGTTCAACTTTCAAACAAGTAGTTGAATTTTCAAGCAGTTAAGTTTTCAGTAAAAAAATTAATTTGCAACTAAAACAAATTGAGTTTTCAACAAAACAGTTAAATCTTCGACCAAATAGTAGCATGTTGTCCAGAAACGTTGAAAACCTGGAATTCTCCTCAAATTTTTTTATAACCTTGAATCTGGAAATCTCTTTGAATTTTTTACGAGAACCTTGAATTTGAATTTTTTCTTTGAAAGCAGTTAGTTTATTGAGATGCGAAGATTAATTTAAATCTTTTAGTCTATTATGAAAGAAACATCTCGTTTAGAAGAATTCTTGCTTCTGACAAGTTTTTGATTTGTCAAGATATAACTTATCTTTTGTTCATTACAGAATATATCAAGAGATTTCAAGACACTTTTTGTAGACTGTACCAGTTATTTTATAGATTTAATATTGTGAATAATTCTATAATTCTAAGAATTTCAAAAGATTTCAAGAATTTCCAAGATTTGAACAAAAGTACAGTAAACCAGATTTCTAAGATTTCAAAACATTTCAAAGATTTCGAATTTTTTTAGAAGTTTCCACAAAATTTCACAAAAATTTTATATTTTAATGATTTTAAATTAATACAAAAGATTTCAGAAAGATTCCACAAATATTTCAAAGATTTCATAAAAATTTGAAACGATTTCAAAATTTTGTAGAAGATTTCAAAGGTTTTCCAAATTTTTTAACAATTTTAAAAAGTTTCAAGTAATTTGAGAAGATTTCAAAAGATATTAATTATTTTAAACGAACACAAAAGATTTCACAAACAAAAATCAAAGAAAGATTTCAAAGATTTTACAAAAGTTTAAAAAGATTCCAATATATTTCTCCAAGATTTTAAATACTTCAGACGATTTCAACAAATTCACAGAGATTTCCAAAGATTTCGTTATTTGATGTAAAAAAAGGAGACCTGGAAAAAACTTTATTTCTTGACCTGGAAAACCTGGAAAAGACCTCGAATTTTGTTCCTAAGAATCGCTGGACACCCTGAGTAGGGTGTTTAACCAGAAGAGATGAATTCTGAACCAAAAATATAATAGTAGACTTTTGAATTAAAAGGAATGAACTTTAAACGAAAAATAGTTGGATTTTCTTATTGGGTTCTATTAATTCAGTTCGCATTGAAGCGAAAAAACGAGAAAAAGGGAATGTTTCTTGAAAACGAAATTGAAAAGAGGAATTGTTTAAAGAAAGGGGTAAAGAGGGGAATAGGAGAAAGAGTGTGAAGTCTGTATTTATATGCTTTACTTTCAAAATAAAATCACTAATTTTCATTTTTTTAAGCATTTCAAAAGATGTTGATTCACATTTATATTTTTCACGTGCGATGTCGCATTCCGCGTTAACCCCTCCCCGTCTACGTTACAAATGTTCGCAAAACCTCCTCCCCCTCCCCCTAGCAGCGTGATGTATGTTTTGAATGTCTCTATAAGTTGTATTCTGATAATCGATCATGTTTTAGTCTTAAATACATTCGTTAAGTATATATGAATATTCTCCTAATAGCCTTTTAATCTATCCTTACACGAGGAATTTTCTGTTAATTTTGATGAATTCGACCTTTGCAGGATGTAATGAGGAGTTTGCATTTGAATGAACAAATGATGTACCTACGTATATTCATGGATGTCAGTTACAATTTATTGGCGTACAATTTTGCTCTTTAAAGCAGTTCACGAGGTCACTCGTCCATGTAACTGCCGACGTGACCTCGCGTAGTACGTTTACGTATCATTTGATTCATGAATCTTACTCAAACTTGTATATGTATACGTGTATCACCGTAGGAGGTCAAGTTCCAAGTTATATGATTGAAATCAAGGCATCGACCTATAATTTTACACCTGTCTTCTAACAAAGATTTTTATTCCAAAAAGGAATTTTCTTGAGTCATAATCTATGTTTTTAATAATGATTAAAACCCAATTAATTATGTAATTAGAATCATTATTAATAAACAATGAACCACGAATTTTTATTTAATAAAATTAACAAACTAGCTATTTTTACTCGTCTTTGCCTGGATGCCTTCAATGAACATAAAATACATGAAATCAAAAAGGATGGTAGAAAAAGGCTTTAATTTAAATAATAATGATACTTTGAGTGCTTTGAGAACGCAGGATTAAACTTCACGTATTTCAGAAATTGTTGTCAAGATATTTTTAGATTTTTTTTCCTAGATTCTGCCCTTTGCAGAATGACTTAAAAGTAGCAAAATTTCAAAAATGTGTTAGTACTTACAAAATTTGATTACAAACTATTATTTATCATATTTTAATAAATTTTATTAATATTTATAAAAATATTTTTTTATTCTTTTTTTAATCATATGGCGAGTACAATCATTATTGGAAATTTTGCGACTTTTTTGCACCGAGTTTGACCCTAGGTTAGAATCTAGGGAAATAATTCCTAAAACGTCTTAATAATTTAGCAAAATACTGTGGAGACTTACATTTAAAATGAGCCCAAGAACTTTAAAAAATGTTAATTGTTTTTAGAGTTATTCCAATCTTTCAAAAACATAGAAATTTTACGTTTTTTGCAATACCTTTTTATTAAATTGACATTTCGCCTTCAACTTGATCTTATTAGATGCAGAATTTTATTACCTTTTGTGCTATTATGAGGAAAAAATGTCATGTTAATTATATTGTATAAATTAAGGAACTTGAGCAACAGTTTAAAAGATAGGCGTGCAGATAATCTCCCCGGTAGTCTACTGATATATTTATGTATTAATATCATCTTATTGAAGGATTGGGAATCTTGAGGAATATCCTGGAATTTTCTAGAATATCTTCGAATTAAAAAAAAAATTTTTTTTAAATAATTGTCTGAAAAATGTGGAACCACCGACACTTTGCAATCTTTTGATAATAATAGGGGGAAACCACCCTACAGTAGATAGGAAAAAATTCAACAGCATTTAACTGCATGAGTTTCCACAAATGAAATAAAATTTTCTTTTTGAAATAAAGCTTACATATTCAGTTTAATACTCTTATAGAAAAAAATTATTATGAAATTAGTCAATTAGCTGTATTAAACATTTTTATTAGACCTGGTCACGGGTACGATTTTGACACCTCTGTCCATCAATAGATAATCGTTTCTGGTATTGCTCCTGGGCATGAGGGAATACTTAATTCTCGATAATTATAGTTTATAATCAGTATATTAACAATTAAAATAAGTTTATTGAGTAAATATTAGTGAGAACTATAATTATTTTACAAAAATCACGAAAGCTTAAATTATTGACAATTTTTCTATCTCTGATATTCCGTGAAATTGTTACGATTGGTACGAAATGTTTGTTTAATTTTCAAACCATTTAACCTGACTTGCGATGACAGAAAAGTGCAGAATTTGTACATACCTTAATCCTAAAAATGATATTTTTCCCGAAAGACTCCTTAAAACACAACTTAAATTGATGTGCTTTTTAATAACTAATAATTAACACTATTTCCTCAGTTTATTACTTACAATAACTCAAATTTAAAAACTTTACGAATCAAAATAAACAACCAAGCACAATCTTTAACTTAAAGCAATTGCGAGACAGTCGCAGAGCTGCCAATTTTGACAGCGACATTTTTCGCAATTTTGCGATTATCTACTGTTGATTATCTACTGCTGGAAAATATAATGTCCAATAAAAAGTGCTCAAATATTTATAAATATTAAAGAAAGAACGCTTTGTATCAATAAATATTGTTCATTAAACTTCAAGCTTTGATTCTAATATATAAATATGCCATAAAAATGTTTCATTAAGATAAAAAATATGAATAAAGAAGAGGCAAATATTTTTTTTCAGGTTCAAAATTAATTTTTTGCGCTCACAATCTAATTAATTATAAAATTTCAATAAAGCTTCGTCAGAAAATATATGATCCTTGATGAAACGTTAGACTATCAAAAATAATGAACATTTTTTGTCAGTTTTCCAGTTAATTAAGATTATCTACTGTAAATCATTATCTACTGTATGGTGGTTTCCCCTAATAGAATTGAATATTCTATATAACGTTCTTGGTGAATCGAGAATTTTTAGAATAACTAAAATTGTCTGAAATTTTCTAAAATGGTTTACAATTTTTTCTAAACATTTATTTGTAAAATTCTCTGGAATTTCTAAAGCATTCTCCACTTTTATAGAAAATGAAAATGAAATTAAAATTAAGTGAAAATTAAATGAAATTAAATGAAAATGATTTGAAGCATCTTAGAATGTTCTGGATTTTTTATTTAATACTTCTAGAGTTTTCTGTAGTATTCTTGAATATATTATAGAATATTCCATTTTTCAATCGTTCAGAATTTTAGTGTGCATTCTAAGAATGTCCTAGAATTTTCTACAATGTAATAGAGTATTTCTGCATGGATTATTCTGTAGCTTAGCAGTTTCTTAAATATTCTTTCTATAAAAATAAAAACTTTCTATAAAGTTGTTGGAAAGTTCTATAATGTTAAGAATGTTCTTTTTTTTATTTCTATGCATATTCTAGTGAATTTTCTATGAATTTCTTGAATATATGTATTATAGAATTTTCTATTCTAGAATGGTTTAGAATTTTACTGAAAATCCCGAGAATGTTCTAGAATTGTCTGGAATTTTCTGCTTTAACGAATTAGGATAAGAATTAAGTTAATTTTCTAAAATTTCGAAAGGGTCTTGTACAAAATAGAGCCAATAATAGAGACGGTTTTACAATTCGTCTGCCATTGTTTACCCGATAAGTCAAGCTTGAAAGATGCCTCAGGCATATTTGATGATTGAATTTCATTATGTGCCAATAATATTTCCTCCTCCACTTGTCAGTGAGAGTATTAATCGAAACTGAAAGCATAGGCCCCTTAAAATTCAGTACAAGAAATCAGTTCGAGTGCTGAAGTGCCTCTACTTGACTTTAGTGCGTTTTAAATGCGTTGCATAACGTGCGAATTATTTTTTTATATTTTTAAGGTGCAGCTAAATTAGACCTTAAACCTCCAAACTCTTATTTATCAACGATTACATTAGAAATAATTACAATTGCAATTATTTCAAGAAATAATTGCAATTGCCGTTGTTTTTAGTGAAAGTTATTCGTTAACGTAATTTGCAAAAAATGTGCTGGTTCCTTTCAGTTTTTCTGTGTTTTATATTTTTTAGGGAAAGGGAAGGAAAAATACTGAAAAAATGTAATCTCTTTTAGTCTTCTATTTTGATTCCAGTATATTATTTGGAATTTTTTGTTTCAGCTGGACACATGGTTCGGTCGACCGAAAAAATCTGGTCGAGGGGGTGGTGGTCTTGGCCACAACACCATCCCCCGTCCAAATTCTGGCGAAGATTTCAACGAAATCGAGCAACAACGTTGCATGATCGAGAGAATGGATGAAGAGACGGTGAACGACAGATTCGAAGAAATGTTGGTAAGTACTAATTCTGGATTAAATCGATTAAAATCTCATCCAGAATTTTTCAACTCGCGACCATCATAATTTTGAATTGAAAGACTTGCAGTAAACAATTTAAAATAGCAAGCCTTTGTGAACATAAAATAATATGTCCATGGATGGAATTGTTTAGATCTTCTCGTTCTATCACCGAAGCAAACCGCGCATAAAATTTACTGAGTCGCTTCAGGCCGTTCTAGTTGTCCATTGATGATTTAAAAATCATTTTTTGAAAACTTCAATTGAATTATTGAAATTAATCCTGAATAATATAGCAGTATTCAATTAGTAGCATTGATCGAACGCGTGAGAAGTGATAACTTTATGGATTTTTGCGGATATATTCGTCCAAAGGATACATTTCTTAAGGGCATGTGATACTTTTAGAAAATTATCGATTTTAGCAGTGTTGGGTTCCCCCGGCTTTTTTCCTACAATAATAAAGATTTTGCCTTGAAAATTTGGGGAATGATAGCGAACATGCTAACGGCCTTAAAACTTGATTCTGAAGCAAACAAATTTTTTTTTAAGTCTGTTTTTATAATATAAAAAGCACAACATTTCACATTTTTGACACTTTCCCCATGCATTTGAATAATTTTCGGCTAACATAACCCAAAATTATTTAAAATTTGTGAAACTTCTTTTAAAAATTTTCAAATATAATTTTTTTTTCATAAAAATTTCAAGTTCCGATAAAAAAAAACTAACACCATCCGAAAATTTTATTATTTTAGACAAAGTATTGGATTCAAATGTAATGATTATTGTTTAAAAATACGAATTTCAGGTGAAATACACCAACATAACCTAAAGTTGTTCAACATTGTAAATATAATTTGAAATCTAATAACTTTTCATAACCGTTTGTTTGATTGTCAAAAATTACCAATTTTGTTCGAATTATATTGATTTTAGTTTTGATCACGGTTTTGAAATAACAGTATTTAAATTTAAGAATAATTTAAATAAATACGCTAACTTAACCTAAAATTGTTTAAAAACTATGAACCTTTAAAATCTAATGACTTTCGTTCAAAATTGTCTGTTTCTGGCAAAAACGTTGACAAAAATGAAAAAAGGAATTCGTTGAAAAATGTATCGCCTCTGAAATCTAATAATTTTTGTATTAAAAATACACATTTCCGGTGTAAAACGTTCACATAACCTAAAATTGTTCCAAATTGGTAATCCTAAGGATGATTTTTGTTTGTAAATGCTAATTTTCAATGAAAAAAAAAAAAAAAAACATAAAATTTTTAGAAATTTCAAGTTGAGATTCTTTACAAAATACAAAGAGATTTTGGAAGATTTTAGATATATCGAAAACGAATCTAGAAAATGTTAAAGAAAAGTTTTGTATTTAACAGGATTTTACAAAATATTAGGAAAAGTTCGAGTCTGTTTAAAAGATATTTAGGACTTTTAGAAGTTTAATATTTGTTAAATTTTCGGAAATCTTTCCAATTTTTAAAATATTGTTATCTCCTAAATTCCTAAATATCTTTTAAGCAGACTCGAATTTTTCTTATAATTTATAAAAATCATACATTTTAAAAATCGCTTCAAAATGTTCGACATTTTTAGAAATATTTTTAAATGCTTTTCAAAAGTTTTTAAATTTTCTTTAAAACTTAATTTTTCAAAACGAAAATTATTTTAAATTTCCCAAGAATATTAAGAAATTTTTTTATTTACTTGAAACCGTTCAAAATTCTTTTAAAGCTTATAAAGTTTTTATTTTAAATCTTTAAAAATCTAGATTTTGTACATTTTTTTTAATCTTTCAAAGTTTAAAATTATTTTTGAATCGTTTCAAATCTTCTGAATCTAATTTATCTCAAATTAAAACAAAATTTAATCTTGCCAAATTGAAAATTCTTGCTTTAAAGTCTGCCGAAATTTAGGAAATCATTTGAAATGTTATGAAATCTTTTTCAATTTTCTCTTAAAACTCATTTTTCAAAATAAAAAATTATAAAAAATTTCCATATGAATCTTAAGAAAATTCTTTTTTGAATAATTTCATTACTTCTAAACCTTTTGAATATCTTTTAAAAATATTCGAGTTTTTCCTAATATTTCTTTTAATTCTGCACAATTAAAAAAAGTGCCTTAAAATCTTTCAGATTTTTCTTTTTCGATTTTTGAAATTTTTTGAAATCTTTTGAAACCTTTACAAATATTCTCTTAAAATTAATTTTTTTAAGTAAAAAATCAATGTAATTTTTTCTAGAAATATAAAGAAAAATTTTTCATTCTCGTCAAACCTTTCAAAATTCTTAAAAAGATTCTTCTTGTAATATCTACATTTTTTTTATTTTTTGAAATCTTTACAAGTTTAATTATTTTTTAATCGTTTCAAAACTTTTGAATATCTTTTAAACTTATTCGAATTTTTTCTAAAATTTTGTAATTTTGCAAAATTGCACAATTTTGCTTTAAAATATATTACATTCTTTTTCAAAATTTTAGGAAATAATACAAAATATTTTTAAATCTTTTTCAACTTTCTCTTAGAATTCATTTAAAGCATGAAAAATCATGAACAATTTTCCCATGAATCTGAAAAACACTTTTTTATTCTCTTGAAACGTTTCAAAATGCTTAAAAAACTTGTAAATTTTTCGCGACATTTTTAAACATCTTTTCATGTTTAATATTAATTTATTATTTTTTAATCTTTTTAAAAATTATTTCTAACATTTTGTAATCTATATTCTGTTTCGAAATTTTCGGATATCATTTGAAATGTTTTAAAATCCTTTTAAATTTACTCTTAGAATTAATTAAAAAAAAAATAATAATTTCAAATTTTCTCATGAATCTTAAGAATATTTTTTTATTCTCTTGAAACATTTCAATATTCTCAAAAAGGTTCTAAATTTTGTCATGAAAATTTCAAAAATCGACATTTTTAAAAATCTTTTCATGTCTATTATTAATTATCTGTAAATTTTTTTTTAAATTGTTTCTAAAATTTTGTAATCTACATTCTGTTTCGAAATTTTAGGATATCATTTGAAATGTTTTGAAATCTCTTCCCTTTTTCACTTAAAATTATTTTAAATAAAAAATCATTTGAAATTTTTCCAGGAATCTTAAGAATTTTTTTATTCTTTGACAAACCTTTAGAATTCAGTTTCCTGGACAAAATTTTAAATTCTGCATACTTCGAAAGATTGTTCTAAAATCTTCCAGATTCTTATTTGACACATTTTGAAATCTTTAAAACCTAATATCATTCTTTCAAAATAAAACCTAAACCATTTAAAATTATCCCAAAAATCTTGTTAGAAAATTTATCTCCACAAACCTTTCAAGATTATTAAAAAGATTCTACATTTTTTTCGAATTCTGGAAAATAAGTTTTTGCCCATTATTTAATTTTTCTTATCTCTTTGAAAATGTGAAAGAGTTTATAAATTATAATGTAGAAGCAATAATGCTTAGAAAAATGTAGACATAAATTTTATCATTTAATCAAATTACTTATTTGGAAATTTTGATTTACAAAATTGAATGAAGTCATATTCACGCAGTGTTGCAACCAATCAGGTTTTCAATAACAATGTATCCGATATTTTCAAGATATTTGATAACATCACTTTTTTTATAGAAAAATGAAATGTTATTTATTAATTAAATTGTATAGGAAAAAAAGTATCTTGATAAGAATTTCAAGAATTTCATAGTTAAATTATTAACTTGTTCTCTCTATAAACCCATAATTAAATTAAATGATAATCGTAATTCTAATTATTTATTTTTCAGGGTATACTTCTCTTTGGAACACCTGAACAAAAGGCGAAATATCTACCCAGGGTTTGTGATGGAGAATTCGCAGCTTTCTGTCTAACTGAGCCAAGCTGTGGATCCGATGCCGGTGCGATTAAATCGCGAGCAATAAAATCCGCAGACGGGTCTCATTACGTCCTCAATGGAAGCAAAATTTGGATTTCGAACGGAGGCCTTGCAGAAATCATGACCGTTTTCGCCCAAGTTCCAGTTACGGATCCCCAGACTGGAGAAGTCAAAGACAAAGTCACCGCCTTCATAGTCGAACGATCTTTCGGCGGAATAACGAGTGGACCACCGGAAAACAAGATGGGAATCAAATGCAGTAACACGACTGAAGTTTATTACGAGGATGTTAAAATACCTGCGGAAAATGTCTTGGTTGGGGAAGGCCAAGGTTTCAAGGTAGACTCGAGAAATATTTTTCTTCGTCTTGATGTCTAGATTTTGTACATTTTTTTAATCTTTCAAAGTTTAAAATTTATTTTTTATTTTTTTTGTTTGGATTGAAATTTTGATTGAAAATTTAATTATTTTGTTGAAAATCCTACTCTTTTGTTAAAAAATCATTGTTTAAAATTAATTTCGTAACTAAAAATAAGAAAACATTATCATATTAAAATTCAATTACCTGATTTTTCCCTGACTAATTAATCATAAAATCTTTAAAAAATTAAGAATTTTCTAAAATTTAAACTAGACTAAACTTTAGACTTCACACTCCTTTTCCCTATTACCCTCTTTTTCCCGTTTTAAAAAAGAATTCCTCGTTTTTCCCTTGTTTTCCCTAAGCTTTCGCTTTTCCATATTTTCTTGTTTTTTCGCTTGAATGCGAACTGAATTATTCGAACCCAATAAGAGAATCGAACTATTTTTGGTTGAAGCTTAATTCTTTTTGGTCGAAAATTTAATTATTTTGTTCAAAATTCAACTATTTTGTTAAAAGGTCATCTGTTGTGGTCGGAAATTCAATTGCTTGGTTAAAAATTTAACCATTTTGTTCAAAACGCATTTTTTTCAACTGAAATTTAATTTTCTCACCAGAATATTGAAATACTCAATTTTTGCTGAAAGTTTATCGTTTTTAGTTTTATTATTTAATTTAACATTAATAAATAATTAAGAATTGAAATATAATATAAAAATATATTATATTATTAGATAGTATTATTATTTGTTAATATTCATAATATTAAGAATATTAAATTTAATGAAATAATTAAAATAAATAATTAATTTAACATTATTTCATTTTTCGTTAAAAATTCATCTTTTTCGGTTGCAAATTAAACTACTTGATTGAAAGTTGCACGATTTTGTTAAACACTTATTTTATTGGTTGAAAATTCATTTTTTTGTTTGAAAATTAATTATATGAACTGATAATGTAAGTATTAAAATTTGGACGAAAAATTCATCGTTTTTAATTGACAATTCAACTATTACATTTTTCGTTAAGAATTCATCTTTTTTTGTTAAAAATTCAACTACTTGGCTGAAAGTTGAACAACTGAGTTAAAAATTCATTCAATTGATTGAAGATTTATTTTTTTGTTTTGTTTGAAAATTCATTTTTTAACTGAAAATTTAATTTCCACTTTTTTTGAAAATTGATAGTTTTTCGTTGAAACATGAACTATTCCATTTTTCGTTTAAAAATTCATCTTTTTGTGTTGAAAATTAAACTACTCGATTGAAAGTTGCACTTATTTGTTAAAAACTCCTTTTATTGGTTAAAAATGTAACTATTTTGTTGAAAATTTTTTTTTTTTTTTGAAAATTAATTGTTTGAACTTGGTTGAAAGTTGAACTACTTTGTCAAAAATTCATTTAATTGGCTGGAAATTTATCTATTTTGTTGAAAACTCATCTTTTGTGGCCGGGAATTCAACTCCTTGGTTGAAAGTTAAACTTCTTTCTTAAAAATTATTTTTCCTTGTTGAAAATTCATCATTTTTCGTTAAAAAATGATCTTTTTGTGTTGAAAATCAAACTACCTGGTTGAAAGTTGAACGATTTTGTTAAAAACTCGATTTTTTAGTTGAAGATTTAACTATTCTGTTGAATTTTTTGTTGTTGAAAAGTAATTGTATTAACTGAAAATTTAACTGTTCCAATTTTGACTGAAAATTGATGGTTTTTAGTTGAAACTGCAACCATTACATTTTTCGTTAAGAAATCATATTTTTAGGTAAAAAATTTAAAGACTTGGTTAAAAGTTAAACTACTGTGTTATCTTCCATTTTTGGTTGAAAATTGATAGTTTTTAGAGGAAAATTAAAATATTTGGTTGAAAATGCGTTTTTTTGTTGTTGAAAATGAATTTCTTTAACTAAAAATTCATCTATTCTACTTTTGGACAATTCATCTATTCTCTTGAAAATTCGTCTTTTTTTGGTTGAAAATTCGTCTTTTTTGGTTGAAAATTAATTTTTTAAACTGAAAATTTAACTATTCCATTTTTGGTTTGAAATTGATATGTCTTAGTGGAAAATTCTTCTATTTGATTGAAAATTTAATTATTTTGTTGAAAATCCTACTCTTTTGTTAAAAAATCATTGTTTAAAAGTAATTTCGTAACTAAAAATTGATTGTTTTTAGTTGAAAATTGAACTAATAAATTTTTCGTTAAGAATTCACCTGTTTGGTGGAAAATTGGTCTTTTTGGGTTTAAAATTCTATTATTTTCGTATAAGATTTAACAGTTTGTTTGAAATTTTTTTCTCATTTGGCTTTAAAATCTTTTCTTGATTGAATATTCAATTCTTGTTGGAAATTCGTCTTATTGGTTTATTATATCTCCATGGTTGTATTGGTTTATTCATCTCTTTTCGTAGAAATGTAATATTTTTGGGTTAAAAATACAACTGTTTGGTTAAAAACTCATCTTTTTTGGTCAAGAATTCAACTATTTTGTCAAAAATTCCTCTTTTTTGGTTCAATTTAACGCATTTAATGTTTAAGATGGACATATTTTTGGTTGAAATATCAACCATTAATTTTTTCGTTGAGAATTAATCTTTTTTAATTAAAAATTCAACTACATGGTGAAAATTTGAACTCGTTTATTAGAAACTTATCATTTTAGTAGAAAATTTATCTCGTTGGTTGAAAATTGAACTATTTTGTTACAAATTAGTTTTTTTTTATAATTAATTAAAAAAAATAAAAATATAACTATTTCATTTTTTTGTTGAAAATTCAACTGTCTTCTAAAAAAATCATTTTCTTCAAATTTCAACTATTTTGTTTAAAAGTCCTCTTTTTTGGTCGAAAATTTAACTGTTTTGTTGAAAATGCGTCTTTATTGGATAGGAAATTCGTTCTTTTGGATAGAAAATTCATCTCTCTTGGATAAAAATTTATCTATTTATTTAAAAACGAAATTGTTTTTGGTTGAAGTTTAATTTTTTTGTTGAAAATGCAATATATTTCGACTTTAACTCGTAATCTTTTCACATTAAATTCAATATGTTACCTATATATTAATTTTATTAAAAAGAATTCCTTCCTATTTTTCGTGAAAAATCACCCCATCTCCCCTATTTTGAGTGTTGTGAAGTCTGAAACTGATAAAACTGGAAATGAAAAACCTTAATCTTGGAATTTATTATTTATTAGGTCGCCATGAATATTTTAAACAACGGAAGATTCGGCATGGCTGCAGCTTTGGCTGGAACTCAGAGGTTCTGCATAAAAAAAGCAGTAGAGCACGCAACGCAAAGAGTTCAATTCGGCAAAACGATTGACAATTACGGTGCAATTCAGGAAAAAATATCGCGAATGGCAATTCTTCAGTATGTCACAGAATCTCTCGCGTATATGATTTCTGGAAATATGGACCAGGGCAGTCAGGATTATCATCTAGAAGCTGCAATTTCGAAGGTAAATATTGATCAAATAAATTATAAAAAGGAAATATCAACTGTAATAAATTATCGAGGGGTTGATCACTCTACAAATCTCGTTCACAGCCTTCGTGAAATACTTGAAATGTTTGTCAAACCTTTTGAAATTTTGCAAATCTTTGAGATTTTTGTGAAACCTTTTTAAATTTTCGCGGATCAAAAAGCGAAAGGAGCGCAAACGGGGGAAAACATTAATTTTTACATGTAGAAAAGAAGAAACAATCTTTTCATCAGAAATATTGTATTTTTAAATAATATTAAATGATTGTTTGATGACTTCTACTTTCCTACCATTAAATAATTATTTTTTACAAATTGGATATACTGAGATATCATTGAAAATTGAAGAAAATTCAACTGTTGAAAAATGAATTTTCTATTTGCTTTCATTTAAAATTTTCTTCCATTTTTAACAATAATTTTCGACAGTTGAAATTTTCAACAGTGGAAAATTCTATTTTTAATTTTATTCAATTTTTGAAAAATTTAATTTCTAGTTTTCTTCAATTTTCAACAACTGAATGTTCAACTGTTGAAAATTTGAGAAAATTGATCATTGAATTTGGAACAGTTGAAAATGCAATTATTGCAAATAAAATAAAGTTGCAAATTGAATTTAATAAAAATTTCAATCCATAAACCAATGAATTCTCAGTAGGGAATTTATAAGAATTAAAAAAATCCAATGTCTTTAAAATCATTGTGAAAGCATTGAAATCTCTGTGCAAATTTAAACATTTTTGTGAAATGATAAAAAATCTTTGAAATCTGTGAAATCTTTATGAAATCTTTGAATTTTGTAAAATATTTTAAAATCTGTGAAATCCTTTTAAATCTTTAAAATCATTGTGAAATCATGGAGATTTTTTTAAATATTTGAAATCATGGTGAAATCGTTGAGTTTTTTATATCTTTGAAATAATTGTAAAATCATTGTAATATCTGTGAAATCTTTGAAATAATTGAATTTTGTGAAATCTTTTAAAATCTTGAAATTTATCAAATATATTAAAATCTGTGAAATAATCAAAATCTGTGAAATCTTTTTAAATCTTTAAAATCATTGTGAACTCATGGAGATATTTTTAAATATTTGTGAGATTTTTCAAACTTTGAAATCTTTGTGAAATCATTGTAATCTCTGTGAAATGTTTGAAATAATTTAATTGTGAAATCTTTGAAATAATTGAATTTTGTGAAATCTTTTTAAATCTTTCAAATCATTGTTAAATCATGGAGATATTTTGAAATATTTGAAATGATGGTGAAACCATTAAGATTTTTTAATTTTTGAAATCTTTGTGAAATCATTGTAATCTCTGTGAAATCTTTATGAAATCTTTGTGAAGTCTTCGTGAAATCTTTGAAGTAATAGAATTTTGTGAAATCTTTTAAAATCTGTAAAATCTTTTTAAATCTTTAAAATCATTGTGAAATCATGGAGATCTTTTTAAAGATTTGAAATGATGGTGACATCATTGAGATTTTTTAAACTTTGAAATCTTTGTGAAATCATTGAAATCTCTGTGAAATCTTTAAAATCTTTGTAAATTAAAATCTTTTCAAATCATTAAAATCTTTGTGAACTCATTGAAATCTGTGAAATCTTGAGGAAGTCATTGAACTTTGTGAAATCTTTGAAATCGGTGAAATATTTTTAAATCTTTGAAATCATTGCGATCTTTTTCAAATCTTTTTTCTCATTATAAAATCATTGAAACTTTGTGAAATCATTGAAATCTAATGTACACTAAAAATTCGAGTGCTCAACTCCTCGTAAGTAATTATTTTAATATAATTTCAGGTATTCGCATCTGATTCCGCGTGGTGGGTCTGTGACGAAACAATCCAAATTCTCGGTGGTATGGGCTTCATGAAAGGCACTGGGATCGAACGAGTACTGAGAGATATTCGTATATTCCGAATTTTCGAAGGCACGAACGACATTCTCCGTCTTTTTATTGCCCTGACTGGTATTCAGTTTGCCGGTAGTCATCTGAAAGAACTGCAAAGGGCCTTCAAAAATCCGGCTGCAAATTTAGGATTAATTGTTGAAGAGGCAGCGAAAAGGGCGACGAGGGCTGTGGGACTTAGTTCGCCACCGAATTTCAGTCATTTGGTTCATCCGAGTTTGTCCGATAGTGCTGCCCTTTGTGCAAAGGTTGGTTTCTTTATTTTTCTCTATTTCGCCATATTTCCAGGATGGCCGCAAAACTTCATTTTCAAAATTACCTGATTTTTCCCTGACTAATTTTTCATTTTCCCTGACCTGATATTTTCCATGATATTTAAAGATCAAACTTCAAATCTTGTAACATTTTTAATATAAAATCTTTCATAAATAGAATAAAACAATTTTAAATTTATAAATTTTTTTATTATTCTCAGGGCTGTCTCAGCCTAATTTACTTTAAAAAGAAAAAACACGAAAAAGTGACTAAAAGTAACTAATATGGATTAATAATGTGACTAATATTCTTTTGAATTTAAAAGAATTCGGTGAAATTTATAAGGATTCCAGGCGAATTTAGGTTAAATTCGTCATAATTTAAAACAATTCAAGTTAAATTCAAAAGGATTTAAATGAATTGGAGAAAATTAACAAAGTCCCAAACATTTCTTTGATTTCAGTAAAATTAGAGGAATTTAAGGGAAATGAGAAGAATTCGATGAAATTCATAAAAATTCATGGTTCAAAAATATAAAAAAATTAATTTGATTCAGTATTTATGAAATCAATTTAGAAATATTTTTTTTTTAATTTTATGACATGCCTAGGAATTGAAGTTGACCTAGTTTTCAGGATGAATATAAAAAAACTAAAAACAATTCAAAAAATCATTTAAATTGAGTGAATTTTGAAAAATTCAAGTGAATTAAAAAAATTCAAGAGAATTCCAAAGATTCCAGACGAATTGAAAACAATTCCGGATAAATTGATTAGAATTCAGGAAATTCCAAATGAAATAATGAATTCAAATCCTCAGAAATCTTATAAAATACCTTGACATCTTCATATCTTTCTAAATTCTTTGAAACCAAATTAAATTTTGTAAATACCCTAATTCCAAAAAGTATTTGAAAATCTCTTAAAATCTTTGAAACTCTACGAAGTCCCTCACTTTTTTTTGTGAATAAATGCTTTGAAATCCATTATAATATTATTGAATCTCATAAAATTGTATGAAATCTAATGATATTTTCTAAAGTCCTGGAAAATTTATTAAAATATCATGAGAGCTTTTAAAATTTCCTTAAAATCATTGAAATCCGCGGAAATCTTATACAATCCTTTAAAAGCTTTGAAAATATTTTAAAACCTTATAGGTCCTCTAAAATCGTTCCATATCATCCGAAATTCTAGAAAATTCTTTGTAACTGCATGAAAATTTGTTTAAAACTCTTCAAATCATTAAACTCCGTAAAATTCTCTCAAATTTTTTACAATGTCTTCAAAATGCTTTGAAATCTTTTAAATTATCCAAAAATATTTCAAAACCTCTGAAATCATTTAAAAATTCCTTAAAAATTCCCTAAAATTTGTCAAATCCTTTGAAGTCCCTTGAAACTTTTGAAAGCTATTGAAAATGCCTTGGAATCTTTCAAAATGCCTTTAAATATTTTAAATCCTTTCAAATCGTTTGAAATTTAATAAAGTTCTTGAAAAATACTTGGAACATTTGAAAATATCTTAAATCTTTAAAAAACTTTGGAATCCCTAAATTCTTACAAATAAATTCTTTGAAATTTGATTTAAAATATTATAAAATCCCTTGAAATCTCGTAAAATGATATAAAATCTTATGATATTCCTTGACATTTTTTTAATCTCTTGAAATTTCTTTGGAATCCTTTAAAATACCCTAAAATATTTCAAATCCTTTGAAATATTTTGAAGTTCCTTGAAACTTCTGGACGCTTTTGAAATTTTAAAAACACCCTTAAATCTTTTTAAATCCCTTGAAATTATTGAAATCTATTAAAAATTCTTCGCAATATTTAAAAATACCCAAAAACATTTCAAATCCTTTGAAATTTCCTTGATACTTTTCAAATCTCGTGAAAATTCCTTGGCATTTTTTCAAAATACATTAGAATCTTTTAAATCCTTTAGAATCACATCAAATGATTGCAATCTATTCAAAGCACCTTTGATATTTCAAATCCTGTAAAATGTTTTGAAATCCCTTCACATTTTTTAAAGCTCTTAAAATTTCCTTGGGATTTTTGAAAATCTCTTTAAATCTTTAAAATCTGTTAAACGCCCTAAATTCTTGTAAATTTTGAAATTAAAATTGATATAAAACAATCAAATTAATATTTAATTAATCATAATATTAAAAAGAATATATTTTTTGAAATTTTACAAATTTATGATATTCATTGACATTTTTAAGCTCTTGAAAATTCCTTAGAATCTTTTTAAATACCCAAAAATATTTCAAATATCTTGTAGTGTATTGCCTTTCAATTATATAAATTATAAAATATCCTAACATCTTTAATTCTTTACAATCTTTCAAATTTTTGAAAATGTTCGAAAATACCTTGAAATATTTGAAAAGCTTTGAAATCCTACGAAATCCCTCAATTTTTGTGAATAAATTCTTCGAAATCCGTTACTACCCTATAACATTGTTCCATATCTTCCGAAATTCTTAAAAATCCAAAGAAAATTTCTTTAAATCCATTAGGATGATTCAAATCCTTGGAAAATAATTGAAAATGCCTTTAAATCTTTTTAAATAACTTGAAATATTTCAAATCCTTTAAAATCTTTTGAAATCCCTTGAAACTTTTTGAAGCTCCTGAAAATTCCTTCGATGATTTAAAAATACCTTTAAATCCTTTGAAATCTCTTGAAATTTCTTTTAATGAAATATTTGAAATGCTTTGAAATCCTACGAAATTCCTCAATTGTTGTGAATAAATTCTTCGAAATCCATTAAAATATTATAAAGTCCCGTCAAATTACATAAAATCTGATATTGCCTGAAATCCTGGAAAACTGATTAAAATACCTTAAGAGATATTATAATTCTAATATTATAAATCTTATAAATTCTCTTGCAATCCTGTAAAATACCTTTAAATATTTCCAGTCCTTAGAAATCCCTTGAAATTTTTTAAAGCTCTTGAAAAATCCCTGGAATCTTTTAAAATACCCAAAAATCTTTTAAATGTATTGAAATTCCTTTCAATGATTTGAATTTTAATTCTTGTGGATAAATTCTTTGAAATCCATTAATCCAGAAATTCTATAAAATTCCTTGTAATCCTGTAAAATTGCTCCACCTTCCGAAATTCTTTACGATCCCATGCAAATTTGTTCAAATTCCTTAAAATTATTGAAATCCTTGGAAATGCCTTGAAAATTTTTAAATCTCTTAAAAATGCCTTGGAATCTTTTGAAAGAGCCTAAATTATTTAAAATCCTTTGAAATCTCTTAAAATCCCTTGAAAATTTTTTTAAATCCTTTGAAATCCCTGCAAATTATTGAAATCTATTGAAAATTCTTCTGAATCTTTTAAAATACCCGAAAATATTTCAAATTCATTGAAATTCATTTGAAACTTTTTAAAGTTCTTGACAATTCCTTGTCATTTTTAAATTTACTCTAAAATCTTAACAATCTTTCAAAATGCCTTCAAATGATTGAAATCTATTGAAAATTAGAGGAATCTTTTAAAATACCCTAAAATATTTCAAAAGAATTCAAGAAAATTCAGAAATAGGTTTTAAAGTTTTTAAGGATTTTAAAGTTACTATTTTAAAAGTTACTATAGGGACTTTATCTTAAAAAAGTGACTATGATTATTTATGGAAAGCCCTGATTATTCTGAACAGTTACAGTGCTGGTTACAGAAATTCCCGAATTTTCCCATTTTTGTTTTTCTTCAAAATTCCTGACTTTTTCCTGATTTTCAGGTTTTCCCTGACCTGTGGCCACCCTGCATTTCCCAATCCAACTCTTCAACTCTTGTGCATTTACGAGAAAAATAAAATTCGTGTTATTTGTATTATTTCAGAGTATAGAGTCGTTTGGACAAACGATAGAATCTTCTCTGATCAAATACGGAAAAGGAATAGTCGAAGAGCAATTTGTTTTAAATAGATTAGCACAAGCTGCCATCGATACTTATACGATGTCTGTAGTTATAAGCAGAGCATCTTTGTCAGCCACAAAAAATCTTCCAAGTGCTCAGCACGAAATTCTGATGACCCAAACGTGGTGTACAGAGGTAGGAATTTTACATTTACTCACAATACTTCCGCATTAAATAAAAAAAAAGCATCCATCAGTAATAATCTAATGAATTACAGTGAATTTTCGAAAATCTAATCGAATTTTTTCTCAAATTTCAGGCAGCAAGTCGAGTCGCTTACAATATGAAAGTCGTCAACAGTGGCAAACATTTAGACGTATTCAGTAAATTAGGAAAAATTTCAAGGAACGTATGTGAAAGCGGCGGATGTGTTCAAATAAATCCCCTCAATTTTTAGGATGTAACACCTTAATCTAATTTTTAGCTTTCAATTCGTGAATCCATTGTGAATAACATGGTAGGATTTGTAAAACAATTTTTATCTGCTATGTAGAGAAATTGTAAATTATTTAAAACCAACTAACAGAACAGTATAAAAAGAGAAACGTTAAGAGGATGAGCTCTGACGTGTCATAATTACCTCTACGTATTTTTAACACTAGTGCCTTTGATAATGTTTTTTACGCTCTTTTTAAACCAAAATTGATATGTATAATTTATTCGAGATTTATCTTAGTCAATATTTAGAGAATGTCTCAATTGACTTTTCTTATCAAATGTAAAATAGAGGCGTTGTAAATAAACGAGTGAATGAGTTTAGATTTCGAAATCTTTATTATTTAATCATTATTATTATTATTATTTACTTATTTCCAGTCACATGATACTAAAATAAGTGTTTACACAATAGAATAAATCATCACACGATGTTCAAAGACGTATTTTTACAGCTTTCTCCAACCAAAGTGAGTTTACAGAAAAATATCACATAGACCAACTGCAAATTGATGAGAATATATAACATTTTTTTGGGAATCACCGATTGCTTGCAGTTGATCTGAATTGCGACTCAATTATAAGGAAAAAATAGATAACAGCAGGGTTGATCTTTGAACAGCTTTTACATATTTTCACCGACATGGAAGCACACGAAATATCTATAATTGTCTCCTCTTTTTCAAACTCATCATGCAGAAACATCAAGTAATAGCGATTGAATAAGTTAAAAAAAAACTTCCAGAAATTAAAGTTTGAGATCCAAACTCTTGACAGACCATTTCTCATTTTCCAATTAGAAAACTACATATGATTTTTAGAATAATTTTTTAATTCGTTGCTAGTCTGAAAGCAAGAGATCGAAAACGAGGGAAAACAATTCTTATCAATCGAATTTTCGAAGCTTAATCGGAAAGTGCTCATTTTTTCATGAAAAGGAGATGAATTTCTTGTTCAATGGCAGTCTAGATTAATTTGCTTGCTCAAACTTTAACTCGTAATGAACACATGACGTGTCTAACGAATTGTTTTTCTTTTTTCAATATAGCGATACGTAATTATCATTAAAAGTAGTATGAAAAAGAAGTCTTCATTTATACATGCAGAGATAATGAATAATCCAGTTATTAACAATTACTGCGACAATGATTGCATCCGACAATTTCCAAGAAAAATATAACAATTACTCCAGGTATACAGGCTAATAATATTCACAGACAGGGCTGAATTAATCAAAAACTTTCTAGATTTTCTTATTTAAAAGGAATTCAAAAATATCTGAGACTCAACTTATTTGGATTAGGAATAATTAAATTGTGCATAAATGGAAATCTGTGTAAAATAATTAATATCTACTGACTCATTTAAAAATATAGTAATAATACTTCGAACCTGATTTAGCACCGCCTTTCCAAAAAATAACTTGCATATAATTATCAAAATAAAACATCGAAACCGCTCGGGAAATTTTTGACGAAATCGAAATTCGAAAAAATCGCAAATACTCTCGAAAAAATGACTTGCATGTGAAATAGGGTTGTAAAAATATTTTTTTTCTCTCGAATTTTCATGTATACCGCCCCGAAATTTGTTCGAACTCCACAAAAAAATAAATGCATTTTTTGAAAATTATATTTAATGGTTTAACACGTATTTCCCATATGAAAAAACACGTTTTTGCACATTTTATTCAGAATCGTCAATATTCGGTTAATCGAGTTGAAACTCAACATTTTTCTTCGCAATTAGCCATAGAATACAAATAAAAAATTATTTTTGAAATATCATCCCCATAAGTCCGTTTACAGAGTATCAAAAACCCCATAAGTGAAAAATTGGGTTCTGCGAATTTTTAGCGCTAATTCGCGGATTTTTAAATACAAATTGTTTCTAATACATAATGTATAACTTTATATTATAATTAAATATTTGAATAAATTGTTTAAACAATTTATTATTGTTTTGAATAATATTCTCTTTGAATAATGTCAGAAAGTTGCGGTTTTTTCTGAAATTTTCAACTTTTTTGTATGGTAATAATTAATGCAATTTAACAATTATTTAAATAAATTATTATTGTTTATCTTATCCTTTAGTAATGCTAGATAGTTGCCGTTTTTTGTTGAAATTTTCCACTTTTTATCAACGTCTCACTTAGAGCGAGGTAATAATTAATGAAATTTAACAAACTTAATTGTTTAAATAAATAATTGTTTATAACTGTCTTCTCTTATGACAATGCTAAATAGTTGCAGTTTTTTACTGAAATTTTTTAATTTTTGTCCACTTTTTCTTTGTGGGATAATAATTAATGCAAGTTAGCAAACAATTGTTCATTATTATTATTTATAACTATCTTCCCGTAGAGTAATGCTAGAAAGTTGCGGGGTTTTCTAAAATTTTCAGCTTTTCTTTGACGTTTTAGTTAGGAACAAATAATAAATATTAATATTTATTGAAACAAAAAGGCTCTCAGTAACTATTTCAAGGAAATTTTACATTTAATATGATCGATATATACAATTTGATCAACATTTCGAATATATGTTTTATTTCAGAAAAATATATTCACAAAAAATAAAGAGATTTGTTTTTAAAATTATTTTCTCTATCGTTTATTTCTTTTGTTTTCATAAATAAAAAGCCAAAGCAAAATAAAAAATTTCATATAAATCCACAATATTTCTAGCAATTATCTAAGACAAGAGCAATAATAAATTGTTAATGGATTATGTTTGTTAACTTGCACTAATTACTACCTCACTAAGTGAAAAGTGGACAAAGTAAAGATTTTCAGAAAAATTACAACTTCCTAACACTATTCAAATAGAATATTATTTTTTTAAAATATTTAAACAATTTATTGAAACATCAAACAATCAATAGAAAGTAATACTTTATGTATTAGAAACAATTTGTATTAAAAAATCGCAAAAAAATCATGATCAGCGCCAAAAACTTACTAAACCCAATTTTTCCCATGGGGTTTTTTAGGATATTGTTTTTGGTGATAATTAAAAAGTAATTTTTGATTAATATTCCATGGCTTATTCTAAAGATAAATGTTGAGTTTCAAAGCAATTTACTTAATATTCGCGATTCGAAAAAATTTGGGGGCGACATGCATTTGTAATTGGAGAGACAAAAATTTCAAATGCATTTTAGGACCACCCTAGCGTGAAATTATCGACTTGAGAGAAAATGTTGACTCAGCTTGGAGTTTCTAAACATATTCTTACTGGTAATAGTCTTACTGAATTGTAACCTTTTCCTTTCGTTGCACTTATTTTTTCAACAAACTAATTCCTCCACTTTCATCCGCCTAAAGAACTTGAGAACTTTTAATTTTTTTTTTCTTCATTTTTTCTATCCCTTTTTAAGATAAATGTAATAATTTCTCGAAGTAAGACAGGAATAAATATCCAAAATCTAGATTACAAATCAATTCTAGTTATCGTACTATGTAAAACTATGTGATTTTGAACCTTGAGCTGCTGGCTCAAATTCAGAATAGTACTTTAAAGTTGAAAAAATCACAGTAAGTATTCCACCTGAATGAAGATCATTATAAAGCTTTCAATCAGAAGCAGTTCACTAGATATTAATTTATTATGAAAACTCTTCATAGTTATAAGAGAACTGGAACGATTGTGCAACGCTTGAAATTCAGAAGTCTACGGAGGAACTTGCAATATCTAAAATATATTTTTTAGTATATTTTTCGCATTTCATTGAGTTTTCCGACTTGAATTTCGAATTATGTTTATTTTCTCAAAAGGAAGTAAGACAAGAGAGTATGTATTCATATATACATAAATAATTAAACGAATTAAACCAGTCCTCCTATTTCTATGGTACCTGCTTTTAAGTGCCGTCCATTTCTTAACGTTGGGCTTAAATAATAAATATTAAATCAGTCTGTACTGCACTTTACGATTTTTTAAATGAAAGGACGCAAAAAGCCGAGCTACTTCGTAGCTGGCTCTATAACAAAAAAAAAGTAATTTTGCGTTTTACGCTGACTCCGTTTTGAGCCTCGATAATAAACAAAGAACGTCACTACCTGGAGTAACTGATAAGGGTGGGTAAGGCCTAACCCTGAGCTATGGAGAGATTTTTAAACATCGGTCCATTCCAAGCTATTGCGATACAATAATGCTGCAAAAGTTGAGTCAGAAGCTCTCTTTCGTCCAGCATCTCGATACGTTCAATGCGAATTCTTTCGCTCTCGGGGAGGGAATCGTAGACTTCTACCATCGTCCAGGCGTTCGATCCTTCCCATCCGTTCACTGAAAATCTGAAAATATAAAAAAGAAATATACGATTAATTAGGATGAATGGTCGTACTTTCACGATGGCCGGTATTCTCAAGAAATGGATTTTTATTTCCTAACACGAAAAATATGCAAATTTAAAAAAATATTGTTAAAGGCATTTTTTAATATTATGTTTTAAATATTTTTCCAACAATAACTAATAATCAATCATTTAGGATTGAAAGCGTCTGAATTTTAAAATAAAATAAAAAAATAACTTGAAATTAAATAATTTTATATTGAATGACTTTGGACAATTGAATTATAAAAAGGGGTTCGAATTGTATAATTTATAAGTTGAAGTGCGGAAAATTAAACAATTTTATTTTGAATTGAAAAATCACGAAATTGACTGATTTCAGATTAAAATGTTGAAAATAGGACAGTGTCAAAACGTTAAAAATTGACTATTTTAAAATTCGAATTTCGGAAATTGGGTAGTTTAAAATTCAGAGGAATTGAAATTGCATTATTTATAATTAAAAGCGTTCAAAATTAAATAATTAAAAATTGAAATCTTTTGAGTTTAAACAACTTTAAATTCAAAGCGATTAAGATTTGACAATTTAATATTGAAAACTAAATTGAATCTTTCAAAGTGAAAGCTTATGAAATTCTAGAATTTTAAATCATTATTACATAACAAAATTATAATTTAACATTAAAGCTAATCAGACAAATTTTTCTAAAATCAAAAAATGAATTGAATTATTCTAAAATAATTTTCACAATAAATAGTAATTTTAAATGGGAAACATTAAAAATAAACAAATTTCTCTTCCGGAACTTTGAAACTCAAACGAATGCGAACTTCATTTACAACTGAGAAAATTCTATTCACAAAAAATTGTGATATTAAAATTTTGTTGTACTTAAACTATTTAAAATTTTAATTATTTAAGTAAATTTAAATCGCTTGAAAATTAATAATGTTTAAATTGCGAATTATACTTTCCAAAATTAAACCAATTCAATTTTAATTGCCACATTAAAACCTATGAAAGGGAAAAATTGAAAATTTTGTGTTCAACATGTAAATTCAGAACTCTAAAATTGTAAACATCTAAAATGACGGAAATTATTAATTTACTGATGTATCAAGTTCAGATTTTAATTTTTACATTTTTTTATTTTAAACACCATTTTTCATTTTTTAATTTCAAATCTTCATTCAGAATTATTATTAATTCTTGAAATTTTCTAAATATTTTCCAATTTGAAATTATTTATTTCTTCAAATCTTCAACTAAAAATCGGACAATTTTAATATATTACATTGAAAATTAAAATAAAGAATACAAAACAAGATTACTTTTATTATGATTACATTTTTTGAAATTGTACAAATTTTAAGCTTTTAAATTCGAAATTGCTTTATGTTTACATCTAAAATGATTAAATTCAAAACTGACTATCAAGGCTTTTAATATGAAATTTTTGAATATTTAATAAGCGGAATGGTCCTGAAATTTTGAATAATTATTTGAATTTCAAACTAAAATATTGTGGAATTTAAACTTCGAAACCTCCAAGAATTAATCTAAAAATTAATTTAAGAAAAAACTTTAGTTTCAAGATTAAGCTGTTTTAGAATTGTGCATTAAAAAATATAATTTTAAATTAAAATGATAGAACATTTTTAAGACGATAAATATATTATTAATAAGTATTATATCATGTAGTATCAAGTGACATTCAAAACGACTTGGATAGATTTTTTCACTAAAAAATGTGGATAAAGGCGACTCAATTAACATCACTGATTTCAAATGCAGTACCACACACAGACACACATTACTGTTGAGCGAAGAGGATATGAATAGCCTACAGTAAGCAAGCGTTACCAAAAGCGTGAGTCACGAAAAAATTTAATAAAAATATAATAAATGTCGATAGTTTTCGAGACATTTCGATAGATTTCGAGAGATTTCTATAGATTTCGAGATATTTCGATACATTTCGAGAGGTCTCGAGATACTTCGATAGATTTCGAGACGATTCGAGAGATTTCGAGGTTTTTCTGGAGGAAATTTATTAAATAGGATAGATTGCGTCCACACAAACCTGCAAGGAAATTTTCTTCTCGCCCTTTGTTTCCCGGCTTCCCTTTTGTCTCTCTTACGCATGCTAAATTTACAGTATCTTTTACTGAATTTATATGTTTCTGAAAATTAACCTTCTGATGTTTTTTGAATGTTCAAATGAAATAAAATAATCGAAAATGTTTCAATAAATATGGGATTTTTTAAACTTTATATCCAATAATTTTTTGGTGGAAAAATACTAGGTCAGTTAAAAAATTTGAGTTTTGCTTATCCCCAAAACATCAAGTATTTCAAAATTAGACTACACGCGTATTTTGAATTGCCGCCTAAATGCTGCGCACTGCAGGCGACGCACGTTATCTGACGCCATGACAGAAGTTTCCTGCCAGCCTGCCATATGGACACATGTCCATAAGAGATCAAAATCTTTAATATTTGACTGAATATTTATTAAAATTTGAGTTTGTAGAAGTGAAGGCATCACATTTTTTAACGTCAAAAAATAGTGAAATTGTGTAGTCGAGTACTATAATCCTATAACCTCTAATCGTCAATGTTCTCTAGAAAATATAGTGCAAATGTATATTACTGGAAGTTTTTTCCAGGAATTTTACGTGCTTTAAGTGTGCAAGTTTAAAAAGACCTGTTTATACTACATCAGATTTACATGTTAGTAGACAATTTCTAACAATATCTCAATCAAATCTAGTTTGATTGAACAAATACAACCATAAGAACCTTGCCGGGTTACTTCTTTTTGGTTGGGTTGTGGAATGGCGACCCCTACTAGAACACTACTAGAAAGTCTAGTGTAGGGCCCTCGTGGCCAAAAAGTTACGTTGCCGATAGGGCCCTCACTTGCTTTCCCCATTAGAGCCCGATTAGAAATAGGGAAAACTCGTCAAAGCCCTACCAAATCCCTTTCAAAATTTCTGCACGTCTTAAATGTACCTAAAATTAGAGACATATTATATGATTATATTCACCAATAGAATCGAGGACAATCGCCAAGGATAAGAGAAGCGTATAAACAATCCTCATATTTTTCAATTAGAGGTTAAACTGATATTTTTTCAAAGAAGAATTATTTTAAAAGTGAAACCAATGAATATTCTCATGCTTCATTGTATGTTGTATGATATATCCTATAGTCTTTATCTCACAGATCATAAGTGTTAAGATATTTACATTTAATTAGAGTCAGTTTGCAGGGAAAAAATTAGTCACTTCATTTGTTGAGACTGATGTTACATTTAATATACTCTTTTACGTTTTAATTGACTATTTAAAGCTTTGAATATCTTTCAAGAGATTGCATAATATTTAAAAAATTACCTTCGATTTCAAAGGATTTCCATGCAATTAAAGAAATTAAGGGTTGCCGCGCAAAAGGCCGTTAGTGCCAAAACGCGGATTTAACAGTAGACGCAAAAAACGGTCTAACTTTAACGCATTTAATTAAGTATTTTCAAACAAGAAAGTACTTTCTCCGAAAGAGTTGCGTAACTTATTAATTTAAAAATTTTTTAAAACCAGGAATTACCTTCGAGCTATTTTTTAGCTCTGACAAATCGCAGAAGAAGCGCTTAAAAACAAGCAACCATCTACAAAAAAACTAATCTCAAAGAACGGTGCGTCCTAAAAAACGCCAGACCTGATCGATACTTGTGAGACGAGCCTTTGCCTCACCGCCTTTAAACTATGTTAGATGGGCCTTTGTCCCACCACTACCCTTAAACTAGTCCTTAAGCGAGCCCTAGTGATTAACCAATATTGTGAATTAGGTGATTGGTTTAAGTGAAAATCATACGTGATTGTTAAACAATAGATAAATTCTATTGTGGAACCCCACGCCATCAAATTTTGCCGATCCTGCCAGGATCCCACTGAACCTACGAGATCTGTGCTGGGATCAAAAGAAGCCCTGGAACGTCAAAAAGTCCAGGCTTGCAAAAATTAAAAACGGTCGCAAAATTAAAATAAAATACTATTGCATAAATTCTCCTTTCGGCCATATATTCGCCATCAAATTTAAATTTGACGGCGAATAGAGGCACAAGGGCAAACCAACGATTAGGGTGAACTAAGAAACTCTAGGAGCTAGTCCTGAGGTCCAGAGTCCTCGAAAGGAGAGACGTCACCTAGCGAAACTAGCACCGATTGGAATTGCTGTCCACATTTCGACACCGCCGAAACCCACAGGTTGATTTGAATTGCGAAATTAGATAAATTTTTATAGTCACGCTGGATTTTAAAACATATCGAAGCAAAACTGGAGATAGTCGAACAAAACCAGTCGATTATGAAGTAAACTTTTACTTCTGGACAATGAAAATAGAAAGAGAGTAGAAGATATAGAAAAACTTGCTAAGAACAGCAATATGCTCGAAACCGAAGACGAGTCGCACGACGAGGATAGGCATAGGGATTCGTCATGACACATTCCTCTGCATGCTTCTCCAGAAGACACTTCACTTTCCCTTCCTACACAGCAGCCAAACGCGGTGTCCTCTCCGCCACACGAACAAAGACAGGACCAACCGTTGTCCCTCACGAGACCACCACGCGAAGATACTTAGACAATCGCGTCACCCAAAACCCGGAAAGCGGTACACAGGTCCGTCCGCCGTCCTTCACAAAACAAACGCGTGAACACATTCCGGTAGATATTCGTATTGTCCAAGATCCAAAAAATGGGTCGACGCCTGCTGAGGACATAATCAGGACTACAGAGCCTTTAAAAGGGGGCGAAGATAATGGCGTAGAAGATTTTGTTAAAAGTGTAAAAAGTATCCAAAAGCGAAGTAATCAACCCAATTTATTGCTTGATTTCATTATCGCGGAAAAAATAATCGAAAATGCAAAAAGGGCTATTACATTTATGCACATTGGTAGTTATGATGAGTTGTTTGAAGCTTTAAGACACAATTTAGGTACCAATAGCTCCGTCGATTCAGCTAGATCAAAATTAGATATTGTCAGACAACAAGCTACCGAAAACGTGTAGGGTTATAATCAGAGATTTCGGCAACACCTAAATGAATTGCAATATGCCCTACAAGCAGAACACTCGAATGTCTCGGAAAGAAAACTAGCGTTGAAAATGGAGAAAAGGTCGGCTATTAAAAAGTATATCATGAATCTGCGGAAAGAAATAGGAATCCAAATCCGACATTTAAAAACCACGAGCCTGGACGAGGCAGAGCAGGAAGACCTCGAAGCAGAAGTATGGTTTATGGAAAAGCAGCAGTTGAGAAAAGCCACTATACTTCCGACGGGTAGGAGACCACCTTAATATGTGTCATGGAAATCTTTTTCTCAGTCGACTGGTATCTCGAACAATGAACCCCCAAACCAGTCTATGCTACTAGCCGATTGAATAAAACTATTGTGTAACTTTTGTAAATCACCCGGTCACACCGAAAACCAGTGTTACCGGAAGAAAAATTTTCAGTCACGCAAAAACCGCAATCGTCCAATACAGAGAGTGAACTGCACGTACGAAAAAGAAGCGGAGGAGGAAAAAGATCACGAGGAAACTCAACAGGAGGAGCAAGAGATACAGACCTGCGAGATCGAGTATCAGCCATATCAGGACGACTGTTTTAAATACGAGCAATCTTGCACGGATTACGACGAGAGGGAAAATTATTATTCGATAATGGATCATTGATTATTTTAATTAAAGAAAATACCTACTTGCCGGCTTCGATCTACCAAATCAAGGAAGGACGAATCCACATACCTATTGCGAATCATTCCGCTAAAACTATGGTATTACCAACAAGCGAAATCAAGTATAATTACATGAAGATTGAGGAACCAAAGGAAAGAACTCAATACATAACGTCAGAATAGTACTGAAAGTAAATTATGGGTGAAACTTTATAAGAATCGGAGCAAAATACCACCGCAATTATCGCAACAAGATTACTTTCTTCTACCTCCATTCGACGATATTAAGTGGCTAACTCTCCTTGACGAAAAGAGTCAAATGTGCGAAAACTGAAAATTCACGAAAGTACGTTTGCACGCAATAGATCCTCTCATAACTCCTATTAAAAAAGTGAAATTGAAAATAATGATACAATTTCTCGGAAGCGAAAGACTCGAACAACAATTCGTCTTTTGCGAGAATGCCGCCGGAGAAACAACTAAAGAAGAAAGAGAAGCAATAATTAGCGAGTGTCATGGGCTCACGGCTGCACAACACTTTGGGGAAAATAAGTCGATACAGCGAGCTAGAGATTTGAGCACGTGGAATAAAATGGAATAGGATATTATCAACTACGTAAAAAGATGCTCAATATGTCAAAAGCAAAAATTAACTCGCGTTAGACCAAAGGTAGAAACAATAATACCCATACGCCTATGGAGCCGAATGAAAAGATAGCCTTGGACATCACGCAAATACCCCAACAATACATCTTATCATTGCAGGACCAGTTGACAAAATATCTCATGCTCATATCTATTACATGTTCGCTTCGCTAAAACACATACTTAATGACCAGAGTAGTAATTTCGTCGCGGAACTAACTTTGAATTTTGAAAACCTTCTTAAAATCAAGATTATGAAAACTAGTACCTTTCACCAGTACATGAGGGTACAGGATTTACACCATTCGAACTAACGTTTCGACGTAAGGCTAACATCCCTTCCGTGTCAGCAACTACCACAAGTTTAAGATACTCCTAGTTAGTCTTGCTATGGACAGAACGGCACAAGAAATACATCAGTAAGGCTAAACAAAAAAAAGAGGAACAAAATCAAAAATACAAGGAGATTCAAGCCAAACATATAGTTATCCCTTAAACCATATTCGATATCGGAGATATGGTCCTAACTTTCAATAATCGCAAAACATCAAAGTTAGATGCAGATTGGCTAGGCCCTGTCACAGTAGTTAAAATTGGAAACAACAACAATTATACAATACTTCTAGACAGTAAAAGAGTGCAGGTCCACGCCAATCAATTAAAATCATATTACTACTGATTTGCAGATTGATGATAATGCTGCTGCTCATCCTGCCCGCTTTAATAATAATAAACGAACACTTATTATACTCGATTAAAGTTCCAAGTCCACCATCTGATTCCTATGCCAAAAAAAATCCAGAGTACATTCCTAGCAGTAATTCCCGAACATGATTATATCCTACTGAATGATCAGAGGACGTTATATGTACCCAGCGACAAGAAGACTATCAATAATTGTAAAAGACTGAACAACATTTACACATGTAAGAGATTGCAACCGATACACTTAATTTCAGAAACCAATTCCTGCGAGAATTTAACAATTAGAAGTAGTATTTAAAAAATGTAGTGAAGAATACTGCCAGTTCTCCCCGTTTAGGATCAACGAAATTGTGTTTATACAGTCAAAACAAGAGAATTCGTATATTGTTTTTCGAAATTTTAAGAAATCATTTGAAATTTCTCTTAGAGAAAAAATGATTTTTCTTTCGAAATCGATCGAAATGTACATTTTGCTTTCAATTTTTCTTTAACCTTTGAAAATTGTTGATGCTTTAAAACCGTTTCAAAACTTTCAAACCTTCTAAAACACTTTTAAAATTATTCAATTTTTTCCTAAAATTTGAAAAAATTCTGAATAATTAGAAGAATTACATTTAAATCTTCCGGATTTATTCTTGGCAATTTTTGGAATCATTTGAAACATTTTGAAAACTTTTTAAATATTCTTATAAAATTACTCGTTTTCAATAATCTCATGAAATTAATCACATTAAACATTATCATAAAATTAATTGTTTTATATAAAAAAAATAATAATTTTACCAACAATCTTATGAAATTTTTTTCTTCCCTTGAAACCTTTCAAAATTCTTCCAATAAAATTTTTTAATATAAAATCTACGTTTTGTTTGAAATCTTTTGTAATTATCTCAAAATTTAAATTATCTTTGAATCTTTATCAAACTGCTACGAATCTTCTGAAATAATTTAGTTTTCCTTAACATTTTTAAAATCCTGCAAAGTCAAAAAAATTGTCTTTAAATCTATGAGATTACTTTTCGGCATAATGTATTTTGAAATCTTCGAAAACAATATTACCCAATTTTTTCATATTCTCTTGAAACCTTTCAAAATTCTTAAAAAGTTTCTACATATTTCATTCGTTATCTTGAAAATCTACATCTTCTTGGAAATTTTTTCTAATCTGTCAGAATTGAAATTCTTTTCAAAATTTCACAAAACTTTGATAACATCTGAATATCTTTTAAAATAATTCAGTTTCTCTAAAAAAATTAGAATCTTGTAAAGTAAAACAAATTGTCTTCAAATCATCCAGTTTCTTGTTCGATATATTTTGGTATCTTTAAAACCTAAAATTTATTTTTTTAAATAAAACTTAAATCAATTTGAATTTTCCCATATATCTTATTGTCGGTACCGATCATTTTTTTACCTGTATGAAAAACTTTACAAATTGTAGTGTAGTAGCAAAATGTTAAGAAGAGAATTATTTCGGAATATTAAAATATCATTTATCACTCAAACGTTTTCTTTTATGAAAGTTGCTTAGCAACAATCAAAAATAAATTCCATCGTAAAATACAATACAATTATTTATTTGAAAATTTTCATCTACTAAATGAATAGTGCAGAAATTTTATAATCTTCATTAATATATGAATACATATGTTATAACTTCATTTAATATGGAAAAGGGGTTATGAATAGAATCCTTTTTTTATTTTTTAAATATATGGTCAAAAAGTAAAAATCGTATTTTTGCCCTTATTATTAAAGAATCATTTACAATTAAAATTTGTCTTTTATAAGTAAAAGTGATTTTTCTAAAGTGTTTATAACAAAGAGCAAACTGAAAACAGCCAATAAAAGTCATATTGATGCAGTGTAGCAACCCATCAGGTTTTCGATAACAAAATATGCGAGATATTTTAGTTCAATATGTTTTATAATTGAATTAACGGCGTGAAAGATTGTAGGTTAAACGTGGTTTACATGTACCACTCTAAAATTCCTTGAAATTGTATTGTGCTTGCCTAAGGGAGTATCCTCGACTTCATCTTCATCCAAGTCAACAATCGCACCGCTGTCAATATATATTTTCACCCGTTTGTGAAGGACATATCTGTCTGTATATATTCCACGAAGAATTTTACTATTGCGCTCCAATATTGCAAATACGTCACCATCAGATGTTGATAATACTGATTGTTCTTCGATTGGTATGGGTGCCCAGCTGCCTCTTCCTAAATATAATAGAAGGGGCGTATCCGGAAGAAAAGTGTATCTTCGAATCTCGAATAGCCGGTGCGGAGTCGAGTGGGGAATGAGCCTTGACAATGTACAATGGCCAATACTGTATTTCAAATTATTTTTACGTCATTATTATGCGAAAAAAGTAAATAAGAAGAGGGAAATGTTCGAGTTTAAATGGTATTCAGTTTAGGAAGTAACTTTTGCTGTTATAGGGATTCAAAACGCGAGGACAAAAACTCGCATACGCTTTCTATTCAGAAGTGAATAGTTTAAGTCCACACGAATGAGGAAGGAAAATTTCTTCTCGTCCTTTGTTTCCCGGCTTTCCCTTTTGTCTCTCTTACGCATGCTGAATTTTAATTCTAGAATATTCTTATTATCGAGAATATATTTTTTAATAATAAGATTATATCAATTAAGTCCAGATTAAATTTCAGTTTATAAAAAAATCGTATGTTGGTATCAAGCCTGAGATTACGTGGAGGCCATAGAGGCCCAGCTTTCCAATTTCTTTTTAGGGCACGGCACGGAAAATACAAAAGTTAAAATGTGTTCCAAATACATTTTGGAGCGGTTAAAGATTGCACGTGTTTTAGCGAAAGTTTCACAAAGTTTAGGAGTTTTCGTTGCTGGATAATTTAAATATCGAATCGCAGCATTTATAGTCTAGCAACATTTGATTCCCGTGCACAAATCTCAGATTTGTGTAATTACATAAAAGATAGGTATATAAAGATTAAGATTCTTGAAACAAAATATTATTTATATACCTTTAGTATATATACAATTATGTTGATCGATTCTACTTTTATATTGTTTATACAAGTTATTTTTAACGCCAAAAAATTATTTTGTTGAAAATATCTTTTTTTACATTATTCTTCTCCTCACAGTTTTTTTTACACAAAAATGTTAAAATCTGCCTCAATGGGCCTCTGCAGAATTTAATTACCTTTGATCCTTAACATAGAAAGTCGAAATCGGATACCAATTGTTAAAAAAAAAAATCCGGTTTTCTCCCACGGTGAGTCGTGTCACAATTGTACTTAAAATTAGAGACATATTATATTATTATATTTACCAATAGAATCGAGGACAATCGCCAAAGGTAAGAGAAGCGTGTAAAGAATTCTTATCTTTTTCAATTAGAGGTAAAACTGGTTATTGTTTTGAAGAAGAATTAGGTTATCAGTGTAACTAATGAATATTCTGGTGCTTCATTTTAGTCTTTATCTCATAGATCATAAGCCTCATGATATTTACAAAGTCATTTAATTTGTTAAAACTGAGATCACGATTTATACTCTTTTACGTTTTAGGTAATTTAAATGTTCACATGAAAATTAATTGATATAGGGTCTACTATAAGTTATAAAGCCCATTTAAGGCTTCGAATAACTTTTAGAGATTGCATAAGATTTCAAAAACTACCTTCGATTTCAATGAACTTCCATGCAATTAAGGGTTGCCGGGCAAAAAGACCTAAGTGCCAAAACGCGACTCACACAGAGAAAAATGGAAGGTCAGTTGGGGCATCTAGATGTGCAGACAGACTATAATGCAGGGTCAATTATAGGACAGCTCTTGAATATTGCCCAAAGCGACTATCTTTAGAAGGTTGAAACAAGAGGTTCAAATCGATCATCACAGAGTTTCGACTTGGTCATCTTGAAAGGTCGACTCAAGCGTCATAGAGTCGAACCGATAATCACAGAGAGGACAGAATTGATTATTATAAAGGGTATATACATCTTCTATATTTGTTGTCCCTTTCCTACTTATTCCAGTCTCACTCTTATAAGAGACTGGAAATTATAAAATTAAGTGGAACCTATAAGACCTGAAAATTTATATGGAATACATGAATTCTGAACACATTTTTCATTCTTTGTGGAGAGTGAGGTGTATGAGACATAATTTGATATGCAAAAACAGTGCACATTGACAATATCCAGGGTGTCTAGCGATTCTTTGAAAAAAAATTCCAGGACTTTTCCAGGTTTTCCAGGACAAAAAAGTTAATTTTTCCAGGTATATTTTTTTTACAGTGAAAAAAATACTTTTTACGAAATAAGGTAGAATTTATAGGTCTAGTTGTCTAGTAGAACTAAAAAAAAGTTTCACATGCGAAATTTCTTTTACAGCCTCAAACTCATTATTATGCGAAAAAAGTAAATAAGAAGAGCGAAATGTGCGAATTTAAAAGGTATTCAGCTTAAGAAGTAACTTCTGCAGTTATAGGAATTCAGAACGCGAGAACAAAAACTCGCACACGCTTTCTATTTAGAAGTAAATAGTCAAGATTAAATTTCAGTTTATAAAAAAATCGTATGTTGGTATCAAGCCTGAGATTACGTGGAGGCCATAGTGGCCCAGCTTTCCAATTTATTTTTAGGGCACGGCACGGAAAATACAAAAGTTAAAATGTGTTCCAAATACATTTTGGAGCGGTTAAAGATTGCACG